>CM044442.1:7679934-7694321 GCA_024363595.1 Xenopus borealis
TGAAACTATAAAAAATAAATAATGGGGACCAATTGAAAGGTTGCTTGGAATTGGCCTTTCTATATCATAGTAAAAGTTAACTTAAAGGTGAACCGCCCCCTTAAAGATGAACAACCCCTTAAAATCCATGTGCTGCGTGGCTGATTCAGCAGTTGTTTTGGATACTTGCCGCAGGCTGCACTGGATTCTATGGGGTCACTGCTTATATGCAGTTCATTGAATGCCCTCTTCAACTTTATTGAATATTTCAGCACCAATCTGCATTACCCAAACCAAGCAAAAAATGCGCCCACTTCCAAAAAAACGGACGCCAGCGTCCAAAAAAATGGACTTTTCGAATTTTCACCGCCAAACTTTTGTGGGTGATTCGTGAATTTATTCGCTGGTGGCAAAACGCTGGAATTCGCAGCGAATTCGCTCTTGGTGAATAAATTCGCCCATCACTAGTCATGATAAGCTCCTATTGGCTAAACAGACAGCTGGACAATAATAAGAGAAATACTGCAGTAATGCAAGCGCAATTCATATATATATATATATAACTGACAAGCCTTCTATTCATGCTGCTTTCTTGTTTCTAGTCCTTGAATTCTCCACCCCAGTGATGCTGAATGGCAGTAAATGAATGGAACCGGCCGACGGACTTGTTCGGGCAGATTTGCAGATTCGTGTTTATTTGCAGGAGGCTAGTGCAGACGTTTACTATGGGATTACATATCTTTAAAGGGGTGGTTCACCTTTACGGTAACTTTTATTATGTGATAGAATGGCCAATTCTAAGCAACTTTTCAATTGGTTTTTATTAATTATTTGTTATAGTTTTACAGTTATTTGTCTTTTCGTCTGATTCTTTGCAACTTTCAAATGGGCGTCGCCGTCCCCTTCTAAAAAAACAAATGCTCTGTAAGGCTACAAATATATTGTTATTGCTACTTTTTATTGCTGATCCTTCTATTCAGACTCTCTTCTATTCATATTCCAGTCTCTTATTCAAATCAATGCATGGTTGCTAGGGTAATTTGGGCCCTAGTTACAAAACTGCTTAAAATGCAAATTGAAGAGCTGCTGGATAAAAAGCAAAATAACTCAAAAACCGTAAATAATAAAAAATGAAAACAAATAGCAAATTATCTCAGAATGTCGCTCTCTACATCATACTAAAAGTTATTTCAAAGGTGAACAACCCCTTTAATAGATCTGTAGGGACAAAATATTCTGATTATTATTATTACCTTAATGCACATACACACCCACCCTGGTTATAAGGGTGTCCAAGAAAAGAGAAAGTATCCATTTTTTTACCAATAGTGCATCACCCATTTATGTACATACAGTCATATGAAAAAGTGTGGGAACCCCTTCTCAGCCTGCATAAGAATTTACTCCACTTTCAACAAAAAAAATATAACAGTGGTATGTCTTTAATTTCCCAGGAACATCTGAGTACTGGGGTGTTTTCTAGACAAAGATTTGTAGCAAAGCAGTATTCAGTTTTTGGGTACTTTTTTGGGGTGCCCTCAAGAAAGGCGAAACCGGTCTGTAGTTGGGAATCTGATCAGCTATTATCCTGGCTTTTGCTGGAAAACCCAGCGGGTGAGCTTTAGCCAATAGGATAAACCCATGTAAATGAGATTCTCTTGGAGATTGTTTGGAATTCATTCCCAGGATTCCTTTGGTTTATTTAAAGGGCAAGGAAAGTGTAAAATAGAATAAGGGTAGAAATGGTGTATTTTGTATACTAAACATAAACATGAACTTACTGCACCACAAGCCTAATCAAACAAATGATTTATGCTTTCAAAGTTGGCCACAGGGGGCTGTCATCTTGTAACTGTGTTAGACATCTTTGCAAGACTAGACTACATACACATGCTCAGTGTGATCTGGGCTAAACTTAGGGATTGTCATAAATGATCAAAAAACAAAGCTGCTTGAGTTCTGCATGGCTGGTAAGGAAGGCAGGGGCTCCCCCTGCTGTTCATAAGTATGATTGTTTCCCTGCCACAAGTTAGGGACTGTATGACAATTCCTATCCACAGCACTAAATGAAGGGAGAATTTCACTGCATACAGTCAGGTTTCTAATAAAAACAGTACACATTTTTTAATTAAAGTATATTGGAGATATATTTCTTTTTCATTAAAGAAAGTAAAAATGGGATTTTATATCTTTGCCTTTCCTTGCCCTTTAAGTCTGTATGAGGCAGTCTCCTCAACCCATGTCCTTTGTTTGGGGTACCATTGGATCAGATCATAATGGATCCGAAACGGGCAGTTGGATCACAGCACCACATACACTCACAGATGCAGCCCGTCCGATGGCCCCACACACGGGCCAATAAGCTGCCAACTTAGTCTGTCGGCAGCTTTTATTGGCCCATGTATGGGGGCCTTTAAAAATATTTCAGCAGCTCTCCAGTATAGTGAAAAATAAAGCTTGATAAAGGGCCGGTCAGACCCGAAACGTTGCTTCCCTTGTTGCACAAATAAATAGGGATCCACTGAATCCAGGTTCGGTATTTGGCCATTTTCAGCAGGATTTGGATCCGGCCGAATCCTTGTGCCTGGCTGAACTGAATCCAAATCCAAAAAATCATGTGACTTTTCTTCACAAAACAAGGAAGTTAAAAAAATTTTTTACCCTCCCCCTTGCAAATTTGCATATGCAAATTAGGGTTCCGATTCGGTTCGTATTCGGCTGAATCCTTCACAATGGATTTAGGGGTTCGGCCGGATCCAAAATAAAGGATTCGGTGCATCCCTACAAATAAATTATATTTTCACTATACCAGAGTGCTGCTGAAATATGTTTTGGAGTATGGACCGGACCTGAGTAGACAAAAAATGGTGAGAGTGATTGTGTCCAGTGTCGGACTGGCCCACCAGAATACCAGGAAAACTCCCGGTGGGCCGAGGTGTCAGTGGGCCCTCATGCTGCTAAACTTTTGGGCTATTTCATGGCCATTCCCTATTTCTATGAGAACAAAGAGGCTAAATAGATGGAATAATTGATTATAGTATGTAAAGAAAACAAACTAGGACAATAGAGGTTGATTGAGGAGATGAAGAATATTAGTACTGAGAGTGGCCCCCTGGTCTAGGGTTTTTGGGTGGGCCCCTGGTGTCCCAGTCCGACACTGATTGTGTCGCACTACTTTGTATTTTGTGAATGCCATTGCTCAGTATTATGTGCCCCCTAATTTACATTCTTTCCAAAATGAAATATATGAAAAGAGCACAAAGACCATAATAAAACTTATTTCACTCTTTCCAAGTTGTCAGAGGAGATTTCAGTGCCCATAAATTTCAGATTTATTTCTGTCGGGATGGTGCGTTATATTTCGGCAGGAGATTCATTTCTGCTCTGTGTCAAAGCCAATAATACCAAAATAATTTCCGATGAATAGCGTCTGATTTTGAAAACTCTGTAACGACAATGGAAATTGCTCCCGAGCGTGAGGGCAGTTCCGTGGCATATTGCTGGGCCCATCGCTTGATTAAATGCGTTAATAATAGAAAGGGAAAGCAGAGACTCTGATTCAGCTGCTCGGCACTGAAAAATAAATTAATTGCGTCCTGAGATTAATTCCTTCGGTCCGTTACGTTTTCCCGAGCCCCAGTGAAATTGCATAAGCATTTAAACGCAAATGTATTTGGGGTGCTGCTAATCTGACCACATATACTGAAACTCATTTTGAATATTAAAATGCCTGTCTAGATGAATAAAAATGAGATTTTTAGATGCGCCAAAGAGTCACAAAGAAATCCCAGTACAGCAGCCTCTGTTGCCTCCATGAAACTGTCACTTTTACGGCTGTTCAGGGGCGTAACTACCGGGGGAGCAGGGGGTACAACTGGGCCAGGGCCCGCACCCCCCGCAGGCCCCCCCCCAGTCTCGCAACCTGCTGCAGCCGGCTGGAATTGGCTGCAGCAGAGCAGAAATTAGGGTGGGGGGGTCCCGGGTGGGGGGGTCCCTGGTGGGGGGTCCCGGCTGCACGGCCCGCCGCCCACCTAGTTCCGTTACTGCGGCTGTTTGTGTTCCTTTTCAGAGGCACACAGGCAGATTCAGTGACAAATCTCTTCTTCAGGGCGACAATCTCCCCGAACTGACTTCCCGCTGGCAAGAATGTAATCACTGGTGGGACAGCACATGAACCGCGCTTCATTTTCCGAAGACGCCTGAAGTTTCCTTGTGAGTGCCAGCCTGCCGGCGATTTACATTCTTGCAGAGGGGAGGCAGTTCGGGGAGATTAGTCGCCCCCCAAATAGCATTGTGCGCTTCTACCCCTTTTCCTGTTTTGTTAATGTTTTTTGAGTAATCTGTATAGGAGGTGTATTGGTTATACCTCCTCCATGTGGTAGAGTCCTGCGCGGGTCCATTTTTTGGTACCCGTACCTGACCCGTACCCGCAACCTGCAATCCGCAATCTGGACCCGCATTCTTACCGGCGACCCGCATTCCTTCTGCAGATCCCAGTTATCAAAGTCTGAATTTATATCAATATTTTCTGAAAAAAGCTCTGATCAAATCCGCACTGTTTTTTTTTTTTATAATTATTTATTCATCCATTTTCCTGAAAATTGTGTTTGCGGTAAAAAAAATCCGAATTTAAAATTTTTGGCCGAAAACACAGAAATCTTACAGGTTATTGCAAGAAACCCATCATTAGTGTACGGTAGTTGTTAAAGGAATTGTTCAGTATAAAATAAAAATTGGGTAAATAGATAAGCTGTGCAAAATAAAAAATATATCTAATATAGTTAGTTAGGCAAAAATGTAATGTATAAAGGCTGGAGTGAGTGGACGTGTAACAGACCAGAACACTACTTCCTGCTTTTCAGCTCTCTTGCTTTCCACTGATTGGTTACCAGGCAGTAACCAATCAGTGACTTTATGGTGGGCCACATGGGTCATAACTCAGCTGAATATTGAGGATCAATTGCAAATTCACTGAACAGTTATGTCCCATGTGGCCCCCCTTATAGTCACTGACTAACTGAGAGTTAGAGAGCTGAAAAGCAAGAAGTTGTGTTCTGTTCTGTTACACATCCACTCACTCCAGCCTTTATACATTACATTTTTGGCTAACTAACTATATTAGAAATATTTTTTATTTTTCACAGGCGATCTATTTACCCAGTTTTATTTTTATACTGAACAATTCCTTTAAAGGGCAAGGAAAGGCAAAGAAATAATCCCATTTATACTTTCTTTAATGAAAAAGAAATCTATCTCCAATATACTTTAATTAAAAAATGTGTACCATTTTTATAAGAAACCTGACTGTGAAATTCTCCCTTCATTTAGTGCTGTGGATAGGAATTGTCAGACAGTCCCTAACTTCTGGCAGAGAAACAATCATACTTCCTTACCAGCCATGCAGAACTCAAGCAGCTTTGTTTTTTGATCATTTTTGACAATCCCTAAGAAGCCCAGACCACACTGAGCATGTGTATGTAGTCTAGTCTTGCAAAGATGTATAACAAAGTTACAAGATGACAGCCCCCTGTGGCCAACTTTGAAAGCATAAATCATTTGTTTGATTAGGCTTGTGGTGCAGTAAGTTCATGTTTATGTTTAGTATACAAAATACACCATTTCTAGCCTTATTCTATTTTACACTTTCCTTGCCCTTTAACACTTTATTATACAGTAGTAATAGGTAGTGAGTTTCTGGTTCTGTTGGGTGAAGGGCCAGAACTAGGGGTAGGCAGAAGAAGCACCTTGCTCTAGTCCAGGTTTGTGTGCTCGCTGGTACCCAGGTTTACCTCTCTCGCATCAATTCTGTTTGTTATATCTGTTATATCACTGCTCATGCGCTCGCACGGAGGGGAGAGATTTGGCTGGCTGGGTTGCCTAGGGTCCTGGTTGGCTTGGCCTGCCCCTGGTTGGGTGTAGAGTGAGATGAAAACATATCAATGTACTATTAATTTTCTTTAATTTGAATATTGTTTTAATGTCTATTTGAATACTAGTAGTGATCGGCGAATGAGCGGCGCTTCGCCAAATTTTTTGTGAATTTCTATGGAAATTTGCGAAATGGTGAAAATATCCGTGAAACGCTGTTGCGTCTCATTTTTTGAACACCGACGGCAACGAACGCCGGCAGTGGGCACCTGACGCCCGCATCCGAAACAAGACGCCGGCGAATTTTCGCCAGGCATTTTGTGAATCGCAGGAATTCACTGTGAATTGCCTTCACTATCTACTAGTGATCTTTACTAGATTGTAAGTTTTGTACTCTGGAATTGAAATGGTTATTTTATCTACCCAGGTAGCCAAAATACAAAAGACAACCACTAAAGAAGTGTATAAATGTCGTACATGATGTTTTGTGCTTGTGTACCAGCCCGCAGCAACCACAGCCCTTTAGCAGTAAAGATCTGTGTCTCCCCAGTAGATGCCCCAGTAGCTCCCCATCTTCTTTTCTACTGATTCACTGATTCACATGCTCTGTGCTGCTGTCACTTACTGAGCTTAGGGACCCACTCACAATATACACCTGATAGTGTCATAGAAATATAGTCACAATATAAGGCTGATTAGTCATTAATACACATCATTAGAAACATCACAATTTAATAATCAGCAAACCTGTAGCATCAGCTTATATTACAGCCAGGGAAGCTCATTTTCTGCTGCTGCTGCTGGATAATTAGTGACGACCCCTAAGCTTAGCTTCTCAACAGCTGCTCAGAGCCCACTGAGCATGTGAGTGTCACAGACACTTTCCAAGATGGTGACCCCCTGTGACAAGTTTCAAGTCCTGGATCATTGCTGCTATTGACAAGCTGAAACTTTAGCCTCGTGCAATAAGTCCACTATATAAAGCATGGCAGTTTTAACCACATTCAAATTTTTACTATGTTATAAAAATATTTTTAGAATGTTATAGAATTGTTAATTCTAAGCAACTTTTCAATTTGTATCCATTTTTATAGTTTTTGAACTATTTGCTTCTTCTTCTGACTCTTTCCAGATTTCAAATGGAGGGTCACTGACCCCATCTAAAAAAAACAAATGTTTTGTAAGGCTACAAATTTATTGTCATCTTTCTATTTAGGCCCCCTCCTAAATAACTCAAAAACCACAAATAGTAAAAAATGAAAACCAATTGTACCAGCAATCCTGCAGCATCCCCTTTAAACCACAACTGGTTGATATACACTTTATGGGGTGAATGGGTAATCACAAATTTGAAAAATAGTTGACATTAGACCATCGATTTTTTTTTTAAAGGGGGTTTTCAATCGAAAATGGACCATTTTACAATCGAATAGATCAATTTTCGATCAAATAAAAATCATTTGAATTGTTTGATTGAATCGTTCATTTTAATTTATTTTTCAATCGCATGATTTCCCCTCCAAAAATTTGATTTAAAAAAAAAAACACTCCTTAAAGGTTATAGGAGGTCCCCCATAGGCTAAAATAGCTATTGGGCAGGGTTGAATTTGAATCTTTCTTGAAATTTAAAATAAAAATTAAAAGTTTTTAAATTCGAGTGAATAGGATTGACCTGCAAATTTGAACTAAATTTGATTTTGATTTTTTCACCAAAAATTAAAAAAATTTCACCAAACTACATCCAAATTGATTGTAGGAGGTCTCCCATATGCTAAAATAGCTATTCAGCAAGGGTTGAATTCAAATTTTTTTAAATGTGCCCCTAAGGGTCGAAGTGAAAATTCGAATGAAAAATATTAGAATGTCGATGTAATTTTTGTGTACTTCGACTATCCAATAGGCCAAAATTTGATTTGAATCGAAAAAAATTGATTCGAGTTGAAAAATTTGACCATGCGAATATTGAAGTACTGTCTCTTTAAAAAATTCTAATTCGACCCTTTGCCACCTGCCAAATTGCTGTTTTAGCCTATGGGGCACCTCCTAAAACCTTTAAGGAGTGTTTTTGAAAACTTTTGAAAATCTAATTTTGTTTGAACAATTAGATCGAACGATTTGAAAGATTTTTATTATATTAAAAACGTTCCATCTTTGATCAAATAGACACTTTTGTCTGATGGTCAAATTTCTAAGTTTTTTCACTTCGAAATTCGACCCTTAGTAAATATGCCCCTACATGATACATTTCAAGATTTGAATTTCAAAAATGTCAAAAGTTCGAATCGAATTTGGACTATTCCCTGGTCGAATTACACTAAAATAAACTCAAAATTTGAATTAAAAAATCTGCTCCATAGACTGTAAGCTCTATGGGGCAGGGACCTCCTTCCCACTGTATATCTTACCACATAGTACTTAAGCTCTGAGAACTTAAATATGTACATTTATTGTAGCTATTGCATACTTTGATATATTTAACTTTTATTTATGTTTTACTTTTATGCATTGTATAACGCTACGGCTCCACTTAGCACTTTTACGTTCCACTTAGCACTTTACAAATAAAGTTATACATACATAAATACAACACACACATGAACCAAAGAGAATCTTTAGGCGGCTACAATAAAGATGCAGCTTATATGCAGTAATAATCCTGACAAGTTATAGTTTTTCTCATAGTAGGGCTCATAGGTCTCTACTTACTTTCCAGCCAAACAGTAGGGCAGTCATGGTTATTAGGAGAGGATTGTAGTTCACAAGACAAGACCCACAGATTGCCAGTCCAGGCCTGCCCCAGCCCACCTGTAGTCCTGGCATTTTTTGAGGTCGGCACATGTATTTTGCTAGGGGTCAATTTGCTAGGACAATTTTTTGCAATGATTATCCAATTCCACAAAGTGAAAAGAGAGATTCTGGCAATTCTTTATCTAAGCAAAAGTCCTTTCATGGCACTTGTTTTAAAGGAATATGTTTACTTCCATTATGTCTATTGTGCAGAGTGGTTAGAAATGCATAGAGTTTAATGGCATTGCCCATTATTGTCTGTCTGGAAACTATGATGTAACCTTATACACAGCTGAATTTCCTGCATGGGTGCCCCTTGGCCACGTGGTCCTAGCGCCCACCTGAACTCCCCCCCCCCATAAGCACATGCATGCACTATAGCTCCTCAGAAAGCTGGCACATGCATGCCACCCCTTATATTTTGCCACCCTAGGCTCAGTCTATCGGCACACCTAAATAAATCCTGAAGAGTTAAGTAAAGAGTTTTGGCAATCACAGAGTTAAGCTTGTTTAGTACCTTGAGTTGAATACCATCCAGTCCTGGACCTTTGTTTATCTTCAGATGCTGTAGTCTCTTTTGAATTTCCTCTTGAGTGAACCATGTATCATTAGTTACCAGAATTTGGACTATTAAGAAGAAACCCTTCATTAGTTGTTTTCTCATTTATGAAGACAGATGAAAAACAAACGTTCCGAATCTCTGCTTTTTTTCTGTTCTCATCGACCAACTGACACCCACATAAAGGGCCCACCCCTTCCTGCTTCATTTTCTTTACTATTTAAAAATTAACTTGGGATTAATTTTACTCCTTGCTGCAAGACTCTTTTCCATCTCAATTTTAGCATGTGTAACGATCTTGTTAATAGGAACCTTGTGAAGTGGGCAGTACCTTTGGATGCACAGGTGAACCCTGTGGTTTCGGTGTTCACCAACGCCCTTTTGGGGCCCGGACTTTCTGCTGCGGAAGCCAACAAGTGGGTAGCCAAAAGACGTAAATGAGGTAGCAGCAGGGATCAAGAGAAGGCATAGTCGGAGTTAGGCGAAGAGTTCAAGGCAGTTCGTAGTCAGAAGATCAGGCAAAGGTCAAAACCAGAAAGTCAAAACACACAAAAAAACACTTGAGCAGGAACAAATATACTGAAGCCTAGCTTGGGCATTCTCAAAATGGTTGACTGGCCTTTTAAAGGGCAAGGAAAGGCAAAGAAATAAAATCCCAGTTTTACTTTTTTCAATGAAAAAGAAATCTATCTCCAATATACTTTAATTAAAAAATGTGTACTGTTTTTATAAGAAACCTGACTGTATGCAGTGAAATCCTCCCTTCATTTAGTGCTGTGGATAGGAATTGTCAGACGATCCCTAACTTCTGGCATTGAAACAACCATACTTATGAACAGCAGGGGGAGCCCTGCCTTACTTAGCAGCCATGCAGAACTCAAGCAGCTTTGTTTTTTGATCATTTATGACGATCCCTAAGAAGCCCAGATCACACTGAGCATGTGTATGTAGTCTAGTCTTGCAAAGATGTATAACAAAGTTACAAGATGACAGCCCCCTGTGGCCAACTTTGAAAGCATAAATCATTTGTTTGATTAGGCTTGTGGTGCAGTAAGTTCATGTTTATGTTTAGTATACAAAATACAGCATTTCTAGCCTATTTTACACTTTCCTTGCCCTTTAAGGAAGTTTTGGCACCAAGAATTCAAATCCGGTGCCAACGAGTGATGTCATGACGCTCAAACAAAACGAAGGCGACAAATTGGACGGAGACACAGGTGTCAAACTTCTAATTGGACTGAATGAAAAGTCGCAAGTAAGAACTACATTAGATCCGACACGGCACAACTGTCGGATGTGGACAAAGTAAGCAGCGGGCGTGTAGTTCTTACCTGGGACTTTTCATTCAATCCAATTATAATTTGACGCACACGACTCTGATTTGTCGACTGCGTTTTGTTGCCGGGTGTCGTTCTGACCAAAAACGCTTGTGTAGTTCTACCCTTAAGAACATGTTTTATTACCAACCCCAACATTTCTGTCTAAACACACAGGTTTTGTTTTGTGATGATATTCCTTGCTTACAGGGGGGGGATACACTGAGGTTTATTCATTTTGTTCTGTGTTAAACCCTGTGAAATCCCTTCCTAGTTAATATGTTGCAGAGATGCCCTTATACTGTCAAAGTTTTGCTCCTGAAATTCAATGTTTTAGTTCCTCCCTTATAGAGTTGCCTCTGCAACAGAATCGCAAAGGAGACCATGTTATGATCACTATTCCCCAAATGCTCACCCACACAAATGCTTGAGATGAGCTCAGTATTATTAGTTATTACAAGATCCAAAAGAGAGTTATTCCTAGTAGGTTCTTGAACGAGCTGGGATAAAAAGTTGTTATTTAGCATAGTTACAAACCTACTAGCTTTATCTGTCTTGGCAACCCCATTACCCCAGTCAATGTCCGGATAATTGAAGTCACCCATAATAATAACTTGACCTAGTTGTGAAGCCGCTTCTATTTGTAAAAGTATCTGGGCTTCATACTCGTCACTTATACGAGGTGGTTTATAACATACACCTATTCAAATTTTCTTTGTAACCTTATGCCCAGTTAAAATCTCTACCCAGAGGGATTCCACACTCTCACCAGTGCCAGCAATGGTTATTTCTTTAGTGTATGGCTTTAATTCAGACTTTATATACAATAACACTTTTGACTTCCTGAAGCCGTGAAAAGAGCCAGAGTTGAAGTCCTGAAGCCACAAGTTCAGTTCTACTGAACACCAATGTGTGTTTTTATTTTTTAAGCCATAGCCACCAATGTATTAGTTCAATACTCTACAGGCCCCTGCCACCAATGTTTTTTTTTTTTAAATAATCTCTGGGGCCACAATTTTTTTTAACTTGTAAGAGGGACCTTATTTCCAACATTTTTTTTTAACTTATTGTGGGCCCTGACCACCAATTATTTAAAAAAAAAAAGAACTTTTATGGGGGCCCTGGTGCCAATGTTTATGAGGGGCCCTGACCATCAATAGCTTTTTATAACCTGTGTGTGTGTGTGGGGGGGGATTTACGTTTTTAGTGCTGATGTCTGTGTAGTCTTTTGGGTGGGCGGGTTGTACAGGGCCCTGTGATTTCTAATGGTGGCCTTGCTGCAATGTACCAACTTTCTCTTTGATCTCCTACACTAAACAGCCAGAAAAAGTTTTGGCAGAGAGCACAGACTAGATGCTTAAATAATTTTCTAACAGTTTAAGATAAAGAGGTCTCTTCGGAGAACTAAGACTCACAGCTTAAAGCAGAATTCAACCTGAAAGGAATGTAACTGAATGTGTCTCAGTGGGACCTGGATTTTACTATTGAGTGTTCTACTGACACTGATCACAAATAATGCTACTATGCAGAGAGACTCCTTATACTATGACAAAAAAAGGTAAATATGTTAGGGTCCGCCATGTGGGGTTTACCTTGACGTGGTATGGCGGCTTTTCAACTTTATGATCATAACTTTGTAACTAAAAACCCCTGTTTTGCAAACTTTGGAGACAGGGGCACAGGGAATGTGCATTAAAACTAGCACTTCCATTATACTTAAATACACTATAACTTTGCCTTTAGAGTGCTTCCACATACCCCCTATTTTGTACATTGTTCTTAGATCTACCAGGCAGCTGTTATCTTGTGTTAGGGAGTTGGTTACCTTCCCATTGTTCTGTTGTTAGGCTGCTGGGTGGGGGAAAGGGAGGGGTTGATATCACTCCAACTTGCAGTACAGCAGTAAAGAATGATTGAAGTTTATAAGAGCACAAGTCACATGACTTGGGGCAGCTGGGAAATTGACAAAATGTCTAGCCCCATGTCAGATTTAAAAATGAAATATAAAAAAATCTGTTTGCTCTTTTGAGAAATGGATTTCAGTGCAGAATTCTGCTGGAGCAGCACTATTAACTGATGCATTTTGAAAAAAAATTCCCATGTCATGTGCTTTCAGAAAGAGCCAGCACTTTAGGATGGAACTGCTTTCTGGCAGGCTAAATGTGTCTCAGTGGGACATGGGTTTTACTATTGAGTGCTGTTCTTAGATCTACCAGGCAGCTGTTATCTTGTGTTAGGGAGCTGTTATATGTTACCTTCCCATTGTCCTGTTGTTAGGCTGCTGGGGGGAAAGGGAGGGGCTGATATTGCCACAACTTGCAGTACAGCAGTAAAGAGTGATTGAAGTTTATCAGAGCACAAGTTACATGACTGGGGGCACCTGGGAAACTGACAATATGTCAAACCCCATGTCAGCTTTCAAAATTGAATATAAAAAGATCTGTTTGATCTTTTGAGAAATGGATTTCAGCGCAGAATTCTATTAACTAATGCGTTTTGAAAAAAAATAAATAACACAAGACAGTATCCCTTTAATGTCCCTTACACATGTTCATTTTTGCCACAGATCTATCCCTTTATACTCGGCAACTGATTCTAAGCAAATTCCCTATCGGTTGCCAATGGGTTACTCAACTTAGACAAGCTTTTTGCCTTGTATTACTTATGGAGAGCTGATGGGTCTGCAGATAAACATTTGGCTGTGTGGAAGCCATTGATCCTCTGTGCTGCCCCACACAAGGAGATCTACACCGACACCGCTCAATGGCATCACTGCTCGGGCTCTTTAATTTCACGTCACGGGGGAGGCGGGGCTCGCCTATAGAACGTCATTGGCTGGGGCCATCCCGCACTGTTCGTCACGGAGAGGGCGGAGCTTTCTAAAAACATCCCTCAGAGCCGCTGTTGCAGGGGCGCAGGTAACGCTAGACAGGGGATTGCTGAGGCTGCTGCCGGTGTGTTTATGTCCTTTATGGGGCGGGGAGTGTCACTGCTGCAGGTGTCTGTGTAGCTCAGTGCTAGGCTTGTGTGTAGCTCATTACCAGCCGTACCCGGGGGCTTATGTCACTTGTGTGAGGGGCTTTATCGCTTATACGGTGTCTGTGGGCACAGGAACAGGAAGTGGGTGTCACTGAAGCCTTTCAGAACTACATTACCCAGAATCCCCTTTACATAGCTGCTTCACCCCCTATTTACTGCTTTGTAGCATGTCTAATTGCTGCGCCCTGTAAGCGTGTGAGCTTGTTTATGTACTGCAACTCCCAGAGACCTTCAGCAGCTGAACATTAGCCTGGGAGTCTGACACAAAGTGAGGAGACTCCCCTTTATTCCCCTAGAGGCAGTTAATATGTACAGGACTCTCTGAGGTGTTTCTGTAGTGATTAATGAACGTTGGGTTTTTATTCAGGGAACAGACGATGGTGCCAGGACGATGCTAGCGGGAGGATGGGCAGCGCCGCGCTTCGCTGTTTCTGCTACGGTTGCCTCTTCACGTCTGTGACCTGGACCCTTCTCCTTTTCATCTACTTTAACTTCAGCCAGGAAAACCAAGGCTTCAGACATGTGCCCGTCAAGGGGCTGGAACCGTATAAGCCCCTCCCTGATAAAATCTACCCTCGCTTCTCCAGGGACTCCGCCGGGCAACCCTTTGCCTCTCACAATGGAAATCAACTGGAAAGCAAGGCCGAAGCCAACGCCGATCTCTCCCCGGAATTGGGTGAGCCGCTGAATTGCTGCGTTCATTAGTAAAGTGCTGTGGGCACTGCTGATTCTGTCTCTTGATGGAGCACATAGTTGTATTGGGTTGGAAAAAGACAAAGTGCATCAAGTTCAGCATGAAAACCCAGTATATATATATATATATATATATATATACACAC
>CM044442.1:7698245-7711535 GCA_024363595.1 Xenopus borealis
TGCTGCTATTGACAAGCTGAAACTTTAGCCTCCTGCAATAAGTTCACTATATAAAATATACCATTTTAATCCATGTTCATTATTAGTGTTTAGTTCTCCTTTAAATAAATGCAGATCATCCAAAGATGTTGTCTGTTGCCAGTCTGAGCCTTTCAAGCAGCGCAGTAAACAACAAGAATTTGTGCCAGTGCTCTGATCCACAATAGCATGTTAAAGGGAAACTGTCATTGGAAACCATTTTTTTTCCCCAAAACACATCAGTTAATAGTGCTGCTCCAGCAGAATTCTGCACTGGGAACTGGATTTTACTATTTAGTGCTGTTCTTAGATCTACCAGGCAGCTGTTATCTTGTGTTAGGGAGCTGTTATCTGGTTACCTTCCCATTGTTCTGTTGTTAGGCTGCTGGGGGGGAAAGGGAGGGGTTGATATCACTCCAACTTGCAGTACAGCAGTAAAGAGTGACTGAAGTTTATCAGAGCACAAGTCACATGACTTGGGGCAGCTGGGAAATTGACTGCCCCCATGTCAGATTCCAAAATGAAATCTAAAAAAAAAATCAGTTTGCTCTTTTGAGAAATGGATTTCCGTGCAGAATTCTGCTGGAGCAGCACTATTAACTGATGCACCCCTAGCAAAAGCCTTCCATATATTGTCCATAACCCCCCAACTATTCACATCCCTGGTTTAACCTCCCCATCTGATTTATTTGTAGTCCGTTTAACTCTTGTGCAGCCGATAAATCTATAAAGGCAATGAACAGGCGGCAGATGTAGCCCAGATGCTGCAGAGAAATACAGACATTCTTCTGCAAGTGACTGCTGATTGGGCAGACTATTGTGCTCTCATCCGCTGCTCATCAACATCACTATGGAATTCACCAGTGAGATGTGTTTTCTACTCTGCTTAAAGTGACAGCAGCACTAAAATGCTCTACAGTTAAATACGGACAAGCTTGTGACGGGTTATACCATATTCTGTGATACCAGTCCTCCATGCTTAGCTTACTTACATGTGGTTTAACCCTTACACGTTCTCTTTCAGGCATGATATTCAATGAACAAGATCAGGATGTGCGAGACGTTGGATACCAGAAACATTCCTTCAATCTGTTAATCAGCAATAGAATCGGCTACCACAGAGACGTGCCAGACACAAGGGACTCCAAGTAGGTCCTTTACTTCCTCGCTTGTTTCAGAATCCGTACAGCACTGATACGTTACGTGAAACAGGCAATATTCAACCATTCCCATCAGTCCCCTGCCCCATTGGTTCTTACAATCTGAGGTCCTGGTCACACATAGAGTTGCCACTTTTTCTTGACAAAAAACCGGCCTTCCTGTATATTTATCTTTTTTTCCTATTAATAACATTGGGATCAACCATCAAACCATACCTGCAATTTGACCCATATATTCCCACTACCTGACCCGCAATAGGTCAACTAACCTTCTGATCCGGGGGACATGCAAAACCAGAAGTGACATCACTCCGGTGCCAAATCTTCCCCTAGAGATTCAAAACTGGAAGAGCCCCAAGGGTGGGTGGGAGGGATCAAGAATGAACCTTTGTTGGATACCCAGCACGGTTACCAGCGGACTGCCCACACAGCCAAGGAATCTGGGACTTTTTGCCCGAAACCAACCACTTTGGGGGTATTCCGCAGGTGCTCGGCCAGATGCATGACTCACCCCATTGGTGTCAGTAACCTGCATATTGCACTGTCATGCAGTTCTAAATACCTGTATCTCGCGGTGTGAGGACGAGGAAGCCCCGAGCCCCATAAGGAAGCCCCGAGCCCCATAAGGAAGCCCCGAGCCCCATAAGGAAGCCTTACATTAGATCAGCGATGGAAACACTGCCGTGTATGGAATGATCAAAACATTTCTTCAGTCTGTGTGGCTCCAAGTCACAGGCCATTACCCACATCTGCAGTGTAATAAACACTCTATAAATAACGCACGTCCGGTCTGTCCTGGTGTGCATACACAAATAAAAAATCTTAAAGGAGAACTAAACCCTAAAAATGAATAGGGCTAAAAGTGCCATGTTTTACGTACTGAATGTATTGCACCAGTCTAAAGTTTCAGCTTGTCACAGGGGGGGTCACCATCTTGGAAAGTGTCTGTGACATTTACATGCGCAGTGGGCCCAAACACTTAGCAGCTGTGCAGGATTGCTTTACTCCCGTTCATACGAATGTGCTGCAGCTTCTTACTTAACTGTCTGCATTCAACAGAAACACATTTCAAAGCAAAAGAAATGCCCCCCCCAGCCTTTTATAATTTAGTGGGTGTTGGTATTAAAGCAAACATACCTTCCAGGATTCTCCCACCTAAATCGTTAAAGGGGACATAGACCTAAAGTAAAAAATGAACGTTGAGTGTTCTGCATTTGTCACGTCTCTCTGTATTGTTTCCCTTGCAGGTGCTCCAAAAAGACTTACCCCGCTGATCTGCCCCAGGCCAGCATTGTTATTTGCTTTTATAATGAAGCCTTCTCTGCCTTGCTGCGCACTGTCCATAGCGTGTTGGACCGGACCCCAGCCCAGCTCCTCCATGAGATCATACTAGTGGATGATAATAGTGAACTAGGTAGCTTTCCTTTTACTAACAAGAGGGAACTCTTTAACACCAACTGGTAATTGATAAACCATGTCGACTTGTGTGTGTGTCCTTAGTGATCGAGGTATTTGTGTGTGTGTGTAGGCTTATGCGCTTGTATTATTTATGAGCACTAATTGTACTTCGTTATTAGACGACCTGAAGAAGGACTTGGATAATTACCTGCAAGACAACCTTTCAGAGAAAGTGAAAATTGTGAGAAACAAACGGCGAGAGGGCCTGATCCGTGGCAGAATGGTCGGGGCTTCTCATGCGACAGGTAGAGTCAACGTTAGAGATCTAAATGGGATAGTCCTTTACTAACACCATAGAATCTAGTTGACTGACTCCCATGCTAATTATTAGTTTCTTATTGGAAATTACCTTCTGAAAACTCCTAATTGTGCTAACTAAAGGGTAGGAAATGGAACTACTGGATATCTGTAGGGTGACGCTTATTTAAGTGTAGAACACTAGGGTAGAGAGCTACCTCTAAAACACTTTTGGCTGCATAATCCAGAAGTGATGTCACAATAAACCAGCATTGATGTCACTCTGTAATTTTACCGTTGATAGCAACATGCACCTTTCCCAAGTCCATAAGCAGGGTTACTGCCCAAACTTTTTCATTCAAACCCCAACCTGGTGCAGGACCCTACAATGTGGTTTTCTAGTAGGATTAGTGCAGATCCAGTCTGTTGTCCAGTCTGCTGTTCATATACCATACCTCATCATCCTACTATCGAAACTATGCTAGGGCACTTACCTTTTTACTTGTTGCATTACAGGGGACGTCCTGGTCTTTTTGGACAGTCACTGTGAGGTTAATGAGATGTGGCTGCAGCCCCTTCTTGCCCCTATAAGAGAGAACCCCAAAACAGTGGTGTGTCCTGTCATTGATATCATCAGTGCTGACACCCTAATCTACAGCTCTTCCCCTGTTGTACGCGGGGGGTTTAACTGGGGCCTGCATTTCAAGTGGGATCCTGTTCCTCTCTCAGAGATGGGAGGCCCTGAAGGATTTACTGCTCCGTTTAGGTAAGTAAAATAGTAAAATGAGTATTGCAGGGGTTCAAAGAGTATTGATCCACAAACTAGACTGAATAACATCTTGCCAGAGATGGGCACACTGCAGATGTAGAGACATCATTCCACAAGGGAACGGGTTCTAAATAGGGAGCGCTAGTCCTGCAAGTCTGACATTTGTAGCACAGAATTTACATGCTGGCATGGACATATATGTTCTTGTGAGAGCCGATAAATACAGGCACTGGGACATTAACTGTTATCAAAGAAGTAAAGGTGGCCATACTTAGGCTGTACTCCTTCTCATGGTCCTGTAGGCTGGACATGAGGAACCGTTTGTTCCAGCATTGTGGGATTATTTGTTGGACCAGTCTCGGCCCAAAATGGCTGACCAAATTTGAACATGTAGGCCAACACTTTGCAATGCTTTTTTTAGATATTGGCAGTAAAATAAATGAATGTGTATGAAAACCCCTTGAACTACAGAAGAGTGGCGGTTAGGGCCATGTTTTTTATATATGTGCAGAAGTCTAGAGTTAGAGGAGGAAAATCACTTCTTCCCTAGAATATCTAGGGATAGAATGAGTTATACACTGGCAGAATATTGAGCGTTTGTTATAAAAAAAAAACTTTCATACGTATATATGAGCCTTTCAACTCCTCTGGTCTGATATCTTACACTGGCAGCCAAGTTTCTCACATTCCCATCAGAGAAAGTAACTCATAATCCCAGATGGGCACCAGGCACTATTTGTAACTCCTTTTTCACGATCGTCTGTCGTTCCAATCCCTTATTGTGAGACGGGACTAGTAGTCTGGATGTAGGGACCTTATACGTATGTAGTTGTGTCTGTACGGAACACAAGCAGAATCCCTGACCCTACTGAGCTTGGAGCCGTTTCTAATTCATGGAATGTCATTGAGCCCAGACGCTGCCAAGAGCTCAAATGTCTTTTCCTGGCAGCCCCGTTGTTTTGTAGTAGTGCTCATAAATAATCAGACCCAGCACATGCCAAAAAGCAAAGGATGCGGCTCAATCTGCTACTTGGATTTGTGCTGGAAACTGCTTTGTGGTTGGACAGACTCCTTACTCCGCAGGCCTATAAACTAATTCTGCAGTGGGGGGGGGGGGGGGGGAGAGTCTTGAGTGTAATTTTCCAGAACGGCCCTATATAAATCTGTATTTTATAAAACCGTTGGCGCTGTAGTACATTTCTTTTAAAGGGGAAATACACCTTTTTTTTTTTTTTTTACATCTTATTTAGAATGAGGGCATAGCTCAGGGGTGTCCAACCTTTTGGCTTCCCTGGGCCACATTGGAAAAAGAAAAATTGTCTGGGGCCACACATGAAATACACAAACATTTTTGATTCGTATAGAAAATACACAGAAAAGAACTACAATACCAGTTGTATAACCAGATAGAGCTATACACTGGAATATGGGGCACCTGGATAATAAATATACAGTATTATTACTACTCAATGGACAATGGGCCTCCTGCCTACTCCTATATCCTTTGCAACATGATGTTTCTTAGGGAACTGAGCATTTCCAGCTGGGCTGCGTTCATATCTATCCTGGACCCTCGGGCCACAGGTTGGACACCCCTGGCATAGTTAATTACATGCACAGAACACGCAATAACCTTTTTGGATATGGGAGCTGCCACATTGCCGGCTTTAAGAATAAAGTAGAGTATCATTAACTGCATCAAACAATCTGTGTGTGAGCGTTTTGTGGTAGAATATGTGTTGTAGCAGCGGCATAACTCAATATTAGTGGAATCCTTGGCAGAGCCTCCAAACCTTTTATATCAAAGAGCCACGTTCAATTGTAAAAAGAGTTGGAGTTCAACGTAAACATGAAAAAAGTTCCCCGGGATAATATGGATTGGAAGCCTACACGAGGCTCTGTTTGGCAGCACTCCACTGGGAGCAACATCCAAGGGACTGGAGAGCAACCCTGCTCCAGATAGTGGGGAGAATGATCTGTCACTCAGCCCTTTATACTCCTGTGAGGGAAACATTTGCAGCCATGACAAGCAGTATAGCAGTTGGGCCTTCCATCAAGGGGTGCTACAGCCAGGAGAGAGGAGAGACCTGCAAACCTTCATTTCATTGGCCATAAAGGGTGTTGGTGGGGAGTAGTTGGGTTATGCATGTAAGGGGCTGGCATTTTCCCATTGGTTCCCTGTTTTCTAAATGGCCTCCTAGGGTGAGGCTCGTGATTACTGATAATAGCAGTGTGACATCGCTAACCAGATCAATCACTGTTTTTGGTAGAAATTCTATTTCTACATGGCAAATAATTTACTAGTAGGTGTAGTAGAATAATAGAAACCAACAGATAATGTTTTGTGTCATCGAATCATTCATTGAGGCTTGTTCCAAAAACAGTGAAGGAAAAGGAATGAAATAATAATAGCCTGTTCCAAATAATAGCAGTGTGGAGTTCAATTAGTGAGCTCTTTCCTTTTAGGAATAATCAATTATGGCCCTTATTTATGGAAGGAAGAAGCAAATGTTGTGCTGCTGGTTATATAGTTCATTTCTCTCTGAAACTCTCACTCAAATGGCTCCTTCCACACATTGTTCAGAAGAACAGCCGACTTTGAAAGGGGAAAACATATAAAGAAATTGATCCGCAGAAAGAGGAAAACCACCATTGGAATGGATAGAAGAATTTCCAGAATGGCAAAGTCAATGATCAGCTCCAGGAAGATGAGAGGAGTTGAGTTACCTGTGATACTGTAACAATTGGTGAATATCGGCAAGAAGCCCCTGCATAGTCCTGTTGTTGGGAAAAAAAGACGTGCTGAAGAGCTTACAATTTGCCACAATAACACTGGCCTAAAGAGAAATGGTACAACAGTTTGTGGACCGATGAAAGCAAGATTGTTGTTTTTGGAATTGAAGCCACAGTATAGAGCGAAGCATGGTGGCACGATCATCATGTTGGGCCCTTTTATCCCTTTATACCAGGGGTCATGGATCAGTTTCAATCCAAATACTTGAAGAGGTTGTGTTGCCTTATGCTGGGACTTTCAACAAAACAACGACCCCAAACACACCAGTAAACCAGCAACATCTCTGTTCCTCACCCACAAGATTGACATTACGGAGGGGCCCAATCCCCGGATCTTAATCCAATTGGAAACTTGTTGGGCGACATGAAAAATGGTGTTTGTGAGGCAAAAGCAAGAAATGCAGAAGAATTGTGGAACTGGTTGTTGGAAGTTGGTGGAGTCCATACAACACAGATGTGCAGCACAGAAACACTGCTTAATATTAGTATATTATATAGTTCAATATTATATATTATTATAGTATATAATATAATGTATATAAATATATTGAATATATATATATATTATATAGTTCAATATTAGTTCAGTCAATCAAAGGAAAGCAACAGCTTGAGACATGTTTCAGTTTCTACAGTGAATGCGTTTGGGAAGAAGAAAGCAGGGACTGCTATTTTTTTGGAACATCCTAATATTACCTCTTCACTTTCTGTAAAAGAATAACACAAATCTGATCCATTGTCTTCATGTTTTGATTGGGAATAGAATGTGCAGAGTTGCGTGTATGGAAATAAAAGCTATTATTAGAATTTTATGCTTTATTCACACTGCTATTATTCTGAACACAATGGTATAATTGAGTCACAAGTGCTGAGCTAGTTAGTGTGTGTAAGAGTTTGTGGGTCTAAGGTTAGAGCCACACACACAACATTGTGTAATCCAGCCTGGCCCATCTGGTGTAAGTGTTGTAGGTTTGGCTACTTGTGTTCTAGTGATGGAGTTGGTGAGCCCAGTTCTGACCCAGTCACAGTAAGGGTATATTTTGAGTTCCCTTGTAAAGTACATTGACAGTGTATTTTATTTTCTTCCAGGTCTCCGACCATGGCCGGGGGTCTTTTTGCGATGGACAGGGAATACTTCAACACATTAGGACAGTATGACAGCGGCATGGACATCTGGGGTGGTGAAAACCTAGAAATCTCTTTCCGGGTAATTGTCCCCCCATGCATTGATACAAATAGGAGACGGGAAGACGGATAGGAGACGGGAAGACGAATGGGAGACGGGAAGACGAATGGGAGACGGGAAGACGAATGGGAGGCGGGAAGACGAATGGGAGGCGGGAAGACAAATAAATAGTTGACTGGAATATGAATAGGAGAGGGCTGAATAGAAATAAGTAATATAGAGTAGCAGTAACAATACAATTGTAGCCTTACAGAGCATTTGTTTTTAGAGGGGCCCCCCATTTGAAAGCTGGATTGAGTCAGAAGAAAATTCAGAAGCTATTTAAAAAAGGAAAAAATGAAGACCAATTGAAAAGTTGCCTAGAATTAGCCAATCTAAGCATATGTTTCAATATGTTTATTGCTGGCAGATCTGGATGTGCGGCGGCAGCCTGCTGATCGTACCCTGCTCCAGGGTCGGACATATTTTCCGCAAGAGACGCCCTTATGGGTCACCTGGAGGCCATGATACTATGGCCCACAACTCCCTGCGCCTGGCACACGTGTGGATGGATGAGTATAAGGTATTGAATGCTGGGAATGTTTTTGGAAATGGCACATTCACACACTGTATGGCAACAGCATGAGCAGTCAGAGGTCACACCCTGATACCCCCACATCCAAGTGTGACAATTTTGTTTTATGATCTATAGATATATATACTGTGTATAGAGATAGAGAGATAGATCTAGATATATATAGAGGTAGATAGAGAGAAAAGAGTGATATATAGATAGATACTGTAGATAGAGATAGATCTAGAGATATATATATATATATAGAGGTAGATAGAGAGAAGAGAGTGATATATATATATATATATATATATATATAGATATTGTAGATAGAGAGAGATAGATAGATCTAGATATATATAGAGGTAGATAGAGAGAAGAGAGTGATATATAGAGAGAACAGTGTGTATCTGCCGCACACAGTGAAGATAGTTGAAACCTGGGTGCTTATACATAAATAGTTAAAGGTATAAAGTGATGGAACTCACAGGACCTGTATACCAAAGAAACAAATGAGGATAAAAAGAAAGTTTATTATTCTTATGTTTTGGTCCCACACAGGAAGCTTTTCCTTGATAAACTTTTTCTTTTTATCCTGATTTTTTTTTTTTTTGTATACAGACGAGTTCCATCACTTTATACTTTTTATAGATAGATATGAAGAGGTCAAGTGCATTCACCCAACTCACATGTTCCAACTCCTGTGCAGAGAATGAGGTGCAAGTGCAGGAGGGCCCCATCATTAATATTGGGAGAAGGAAAGTCGACATGGGGGGAAGCTGTGCTGCCAGGAATATACAGATCTGTGTGTCTCCCTCTCGTTGGTTTTTCCTGTAGGATCAGTATTTTGCCCAGAGGCCAGAGCTGCAGAAGAAAGAGTATGGGGATATCAGCGAGCGTTTGGCGCTGAGGAAAAGACTGAAATGCAAATCCTTTAAGTGGTACCTGGACAATATCTACCCCGAGATGCAGCTCTCCGGGCCCAACGCTAAGCCACCGCCCCCTGTGTTCATTAACAAAGGCCAGAAAAGACCAAAAATACTGCAGCGAGGCAGGGTAAGAAATAAACCGGAAGCCTCTGCTCTTTTGTTTTATTTGCCTCTATGAGCTGCACCTCATTACATGACAATAACATGACAATCACATGACAATCACATGTAGTGGTCCATGGGGCTCTAAATATATATATAATACCTGCATGTGAATGGATTCTGGTTTAAAGGGCAAGGAAACCTAAATAGTAAAGGGGTTGTTCACCTTTGATTTAACTGTTCGTATGATGTAGAAAGACAAGAGACAATTTGTAATCGGTTTTCATTTGTTATTATTTGCGGTTTGAGTTATTTAGCTTTTTATTCAGCAGCTCTCCTGTTTGCAGTTTCGGCAATCTAGTTGCTAGGGTCCAAATTACCCTAGCAACCCTGCATTGATTTGAATAAGGGACTGGAATATGAATAGGAGAGGGACTGAATAGAAAGGCGATATTAAAGTAGCAGTAACAATACATTTGTAGCCTTACAGAGCATTTGTTTTTATATAGGGTCAGAGTCCAAAGAAGAAGACAAATCATTCAAAAACTATAAAAAATAAAGAATGCAGACTGGTGAAAACATGGCTTAGGTTTGGTCATTCTATAACATGCTAGAAATGAACTTAAAGGTTCAAGAGGACAGAAATAGTCAGCTCTTGTGTGCAGCAACCTCTGCCAGCTCCAGGAAAGCACAGACTCTCCACTTGAGTTTGTTGCCCACAAGGCGTCTTGCTCTAACACACTCTTGCTCTAACGCGGCGTCTTGCTCTAACACACACTTGCTCTAACGTGGCGTCCTGCTCTAACACATACTTGCTCTAACGCGGCGTCTTGCTCTAACACACACTTGCTCTAACGCGGCGTCTTGCTCTAACACGGCGTCTTGCTCTGAGAGTGAAAAACTGGGTCTTTTCCCTGTTACCAGATCCAGAAACAAACACACAGCCCTATACTCAGTCTCCAGGTGTCCGTCCCTTTCTACATTGTGAACTTCCTACTAAACACACAAGGTTTCTAACTACAAAGTCTTTTCTCTTTCCAAGCTGATCAACATGCCAACAAACCAATGCCTCGTGGCACAGGGACACCCCAGCCAGAAAGGAGGATTAGTGGTGATAAAGGACTGCGACTTTAATGATTCTGAACAGGTCAGTCCCTTATGTGGATCACTCACCCACCATCTTCATACCCATTCTTAAAGGAGAACTAAACCCTAAAAATGAATGTGGCTAAAAATGTCCTATTTTATATAGTGAACTTATTGCAGGAGGCTAAAGTTCCAGCTTGTCAATAGCAGCAATGATCCAGGACTTGAAACTTGTCACAGGGGGTCACCATCTTGGAAAGTGTCTGTGACACTCACATGCTCAGTGGGCTCTGAGCAGCTGTTGAGAAGCTAAGCTTAGGGGTCGTCACTAATTATCCAGCAGCAGAAAATGAGCTTCCCTGGCTGTAATATAAGCTGATGCTACAGGTTTGCTGATGATTAAATTGTGATGTTTCTAATGATGTGTATTAATGACTAATCAGCCTTATATTGTGACTATATTTCTATGACACTATCAGGTGTATATTGTGAGTGGGTCCCTAAGCTCAGTAAGTGACAGCAGCACAGAGCATGTGAATCAGCAGTTAGGCTTTAGTTCTCCTTTAACAACTTAATATCCAATATATTGTCTCGGTGAAACCCATTAACCCTTTCAGGTGTGGAGTTACAATGAGGAGCATGAGCTGATTCTGAGCAACCTGCTGTGCCTGGATATGTCTGAGCTCCGCTCGTCTGATCCTCCTCGACTTATGAAATGTCACGGCTCAGGGGGGTCCCAGCAGTGGGTGTTTGGGGTAGGTCATTTGTTTCATCGTCATTTTATGCAAAAATAGCTTTTTATATTCACAAACTTTAGTTTACTTTGCTGTCAGCCAGCAGTGCCGTGTAACTAGATAGTTGGTGCCCAACAGGCATGAGATCCATTATCCTGAAACCCGTTATCCAGAAAGCTCTCAATTACGGAAAGACGGTCTCACGTAGGCTCCATTGTACTTAAATAATCTGAATGTTTAAAAGTGATTTCCTTTTTCTGTGTAATAATAAAACAGTAGCTTGTACTTGATCCCAACTAAGATATAATTAATCCTTATTGGAAGCAGAACCAGCCTATTGGCTTTATTTCATGTTTACATGATTTTCTAGTAGATTTAAAGGAGAATTCAACCCTAAATTTAAAAAACTACCCCCATCCCCACCAAGACCCAGCTCCCCCCCAGCCTAAGTGTAACCCCGGGCAAATGCCTCTAACATTTTACTTACCCCTCAGTGTAGATTCAGGCATTAGACTAAATCTTTGGCATGAGACTGGCGCAATTGGAGCAACTGTTCCGCAACAACTGCACATGCGCCAAAACTCATGAAAATTGCCGAAGTGGCCAAAGGAGGGTCTTGGTGGGGATGGGGGTAAGGTTTTTTAAATTTAGGGTTGAATTCTCCTAAAGGAACAGTAACACCAAAAAAATGAAAAGTGTTTTAAAGAAAAGAACAGGTAGTGTTGCCCTGCTCTGTTATAACTGATCGGTTTGCTTCAGAAACACTAGTATAGTTCATATAAACAAGCTGCTTGTAGCAATGGCGGAAATTGAAGAACAGCTATATGGCACAGGATAAGTAATGGAGAACAGATAACATTATGTTCTACTGAGTTTATCTGCTGTGTAACTTGAGCCTTTTCTCCTTTCAATGGCTGCCCCTATGGCTACACAACAGCTTGTTTATATAAACTATAGTAGTACTTATCTGTTATCTACTGTGTATCCTGTGCTTGAATGGCTGCCCCCATGGCTACACAGCAGCTTGTTTATATAAACTATAGTAGTACTTATCTGCTATCTACTGTGTAACTTCAGCCTTTTCTCTTTTCAATGGCTGCCCCCATGGCTATAAACTATAGTAGTGTTTATTAAGCAAACACTGCAGTTTTACCAGTGCAGGGCAACACTGCATTATATTTTTATTACTTTAAAACTATTTCATTTTTTGATGTTACTGGTCCTTTAAGGTATGAAGAACCAGTCATGGAAAGATCTATTATCCAGAAAGCCCCAGGTCCCTAGCATTCTGGATAAAAGGTACCATACGTGTACTAAGCATAGTATAGGGCACCTCATTTGCCCGGTTGCTCATCTGTTTCTGATGAATAAGGACAATTCTTTCTTTCTCCTCCTCAGAAAACCAACCGTCTGTACCAGGTTTCCGTTGGCCAATGCTTGAAGCTTGTGGATCCGCTCAGCCACAAAGGCTACGTTTCCATGGCAATCTGCGATGGATCCCCTTCCCAGCAGTGGCACCTGGAGAACTGAGGCCCCAATCTCTCGGGTTACGAGAAGCATTACTTGCCCCAAGCTGCTATTTTGTCTCGTGCTGTGGAGTCCAGTCCAGTTGTGCTGACACCCATGGCAACGGCTCCATGTAGCCCAACGCCCGCTAGCAAAGCCAACGGGTCACACGTGCTGGATACGGTTAGAGAGATTTTGTTTTCAGGAACAGAATTTGCCATTTTTTAAAGAAATAATTTGTCCATTTTTAAGCTATAACTCACTTTGAGTTAAAAAAATCACAAGTACATGGGAGAGTTTTATTTGGCAGCATTTTATGTAAGTTGTTTTTATGTACTCGGCCCTCGCTACTGTCACTCACTAGTCACTGCCTGCGCCGCCTCTAATAAACGGTTTTACTCTCCCTTGTTTCCACCGGAACCGCTGCCATTTTTCCTGGTTAAGTGTTAGTTTGATTTTATTTTTCACAATAAATCGGAAAACTTTTACGTTTTTTTCATAATTGATAAAAAAAAATTCTACCAATCCGGTACAACTTTTAGCTTTAACTTTAAAGGGGTTGTTCACCTTTGAGTTTGCTTTTAGTATGTTGTAGAGAGTGATATTCTGAGACAATTTGCAATTGGTTTTCATTTTTTATTGTTTGTGGTTTTTTAGTTTTTTTTATTCAGCAGCTCTCCAGTTTTGCAATTTCAGTAGTCTGGTTGCTAGGGTCCAAATTACCCTAGCAACCCTGCATTGATTTGAATAAGAGACTGG
>CM044442.1:7724324-7735107 GCA_024363595.1 Xenopus borealis
CCATGGCTACACAGCAGCTTGTTTATATAAACTATAGTAGTGTTTCTGAATCAAACAGATCAGTCTTTATCAGTGCAGGGAAACACTGCATTATATTTTCATTACTTTAAAAAACTTAAATTTTTTGGTGTTACTGTTCCTTTAAAGTAGGTTCCAAAACTGTGAGTAAAAAAAAAAAGGGGAGACGCAGCCACAACAAGTCCTGAAGGCATAAATGTGAGAGAGAAGCAGCAGTTACAAGAGACGTACCTTGCAGGTCCCCCGGTCAGTGTTGCATCAATCACATGATCATTATCAATGCGGAACATGTAAACGCCCCGATTCTGAAATAAACACAACTGAACTGAACATCTCTGCTCATTAACATCACTCCATCAATACGGCCCACAGGCAACACAATGCAGATTCATGGGGGGGGCACACGTCTATTTCATTATTACTTTAGTGGCCAATTCATTTTTATCCTTCACTTGAACATTCAAACCAATGGCAACTGCAGGGGTCAGTGACTCCAGTATGGAATAACTGCAGAATAAAAAATTTTAACCAGGTTAAAAAAAATAGTCGCCGTGAATTAGAATTCCTATTTGCATGTTTTTTTTTGTTTTTTTTAAAGTTAAATTTCCCTTTAATGTAGATCAGGGATCCCCAACCTTTTGAACCCGTGAGCAACATTCAGAAATAAAAGGAGTGATTGGCCATTTGGTAGCCCCTATGTGGATTGTCAACCTACATTGAGACTCTGTTTGGCAGTGCCCCTGGTTTAAACCAAAACTTGCCTCCAAGCCTGAAAATCAAAAATAAGCTCCTGCTTTGAGGCCACTGGGAGCAACATCCAAGGGGTCGGAGAGGAACATGTTACTCACGAGCTACTGGTTGGGGATCACTGATGTAGAGGCTGAGGAGTTCTGCATTTAAGCAGCTGAAGTACAGTAGAAGTCCGTCTGCCTGTCTCTGTGCGCGCGTCTGCCTGTCTCTGCGAGCGCGTCTGCCTGTCTCTGCGCGCGCGTCTGCCTGTCTCTGTGCGCGCGTCTGCCTGTCTCTGCGAGCGCGTCTGCCTGTCTCTGTGAGCGCGTCTGCCTGTCTCTGTGAGCGCGTCTGCCTGTCTCTGTGAGCGCGTCTGCCTGTCTCTGTGAGCGCGTCTGCCTGTCTCTGTGAGCGCGTCTGCCTGTCTGTCTGACCATGAGATGAGTCAGCTTACCTGTGACTCGTAAAGCTCCTCCTTCCTATTGGCGACTTCATTGCGTATAATTGTTCCAATGTATTCAATGACCATTGTGTGCTTTTCAATGTCTCTAGCAGCAAATAAGCCCAGACCCTAGAGAAACACACAACTCATTAGGCACAGGGTAACCAAGCTGGGTAATAACAGGACAGTCCCTACAGATAACAATATACAGGTATATATATATTCATTATTGATGAAGACTGTCACCCTGTACAATGCAGTACAACTATGGGATCCCTTATCTGGAAACGTGTTACCCAGAAATCTCTGAATTACAGAATGGCCGTCTCCCATAGACTCCATTTTTTTCACAAATAATACAAATTTTAAAAAACGATTTCCTTTTTCTCTGTGATATTAAAAAAGTACCTTGTACTTGATCCCAACTAAGATATAATTAATCCTTATTGGAAGCAGAACCAGTCTATTGGGTTTATTTCATGTTTATATGATTTTCTAGTAGACTTAAAGGGATACTGTCATGGAAAAACATGTTTAATAATGCTGCTCCAGAAGAATTCTGCACTGAAATCCATTTTTCAAAAGAGCAAACAGATTTTTTTATATTTAATTTTGAAATCTGACATGGGGCTAGACATATTGTCAATTCCAAGCTGCCCCAAGTCATGTGACTTGTGCTCTGATAAACTTCAGTCACTCTTTACTGCAAGTTGGAGTGATATCACCCCTCCCTTTTCTCCCCCCCCCCTAGCAGCCTAACAACAGAACAATGGGAAGGTAACCAGATAACAGCTCCCTAACACAAGATAACAGCTGCCTGGTAGATCTAAGAACAACACTCAATAGTAAAATCCAGGTCCCACTGAGACACATTCAGTTACATTGAGTAGGAGAAACAACAGCCTGCCAGAAAGCAGTTCCCTCCTGAAGTGCTGGCACAAGTCACATGACCAGGCAAAATGACCTGAGATGCTCCTACACACCAATATTACAGCTAAAAAAATACACTTGCTGGTTCAGGAATGACATTTTATATTGTAGAGTGAATTATTTGGAGTGTAAACAGTGTCATTTAGAAATAAAAACTACAACATTAAAAACCATGATAGAATCCAAATTACAGAAACGTCCGTGGTCTGGAAAGAACCCCAGGTCCTGAGCATTCTGGATAAAAGGTCCTATACCTGTACATATAAAAGTAATAGTAACAGCACCGACCCACTTCAGTACATCAGTACTAAACACCACTGCCTGGGTTACATGTTATAGTCCTGGAGCCCATGAAAAAAAACATTGTCATGTTCACTTTTGATACATTAGATAGGTATAAGAAGGGGTTGGATGGTTTATTCACCAGTAGCTCCTCCCAGCAGACAGGAGGGAGCCAATGAGATTAGAGGAAAGGAGGGAAAGGGGTGTTACAGGGAGGGAAGTGAATCAGTGGTACAGGCTGATACATTAGATAGGTATAAGAAGGGGTTGGATGGTGTTTAGCAAGTGAGGGAATACAGGGTTATGGAAGATAGCTCATAGTACAAGTTGATCCAGGGACTGGTCCCATTGCCTTTTTGGAGTCAGGAATGAATTTTTTCCCCCTCTGAGACAAATTGGAGAGGCTTAGGATGGGGTTTTTTCCTTCCTCTGGATCAACTAGCAGTTAGGCAGTTAAAATTAAAAAAAAAAAAAAAAAAAAGGTTGAACTTGATGGACGCGAGTCTTTTTTCAGCCTAACTTACTATGTTACTATGTTCACTTTATCCAGAGCAAGAGGAGAGGCAGAGTAATAACACGGACCACCCACCTGAATGCGAGATCGGGCCAGATATACATTAGATTTCCATTCAGTCTTCATTTTCCGGTACTGAGAAGATTTGGAGTGGACAAAGGGCTTGCTGTAGGGCGCATTCAGCTCTCCAGTTACTGTGCTCTGAAAGGACTTTGAAGCGCTGGTGCTGTTTAACGTGTGAGGCCTGTAGGGTGTAATTAGAGAAAAGAGAAAGAGAAGATAATGGCAGCGGTCTAAGAAGCACATGACACACGGAGAGAAAACGCACAGGTTTCAGGAGTAACAGACAGAGCACAGAATCACAGACGCAAAGCCTGGAGGTGGCAAGGCTATTTAGGCCTTGATAAGCATGGGATGGTTGCTGGGAAACAGAAAACGTTTTTTTATTTAATTGGTTAATGATTGGTCATGTGTTTTGTTCTTATTGGTTGGGAGAGGTCATGTGCTTGGGGAACAGGGTATATAAGGGCGAGATCATTAGGCATTGCCGCATTCAAGATCGTGAAGGCTTCGAGGCAAGTTCGTCAGGATGCTGTCAAGATTCGCAACCCACCCAACCCACCCTGTATTTTGTGTAAATGTTATTTATATGGAAATTAAAAAAAAAAAAAAAAATTATATATATATATAAAAACAGTATTGTCGCAGTTGGAGGTTTTTGATATTTTAAGCTTGTTATAAAGGCTGACCTGGCTTTGAGTTTTAAATAAAAGGCGGGGGGCTATTTACTTGTTGTAAATAGGGCGGACGTGTGAGAGTTCAAATGAACTCAGGGCTGGCTAAAAAATTATAGATTGAATTTATGTTTAAGATATGTTAAAGAAAAATGCTATGTTTAAAGGCGAATAAAAGCTGCGGCCATTTTATCCACCCATCTCTGGTCTCCTTGTGTTTGTTTTTGCGGCATACCGTTCCCATGTACTTTGTGTAATGAAAGCAAAATACCTTAACACAAACCTCTTGACATGTGAGTTGGTTTTGGGTTCTGAGCGAGCGCAGCCGCTGGGGTTTATAGCCAGGGGGAGCTCCATCAGTGGATTGCGCCCATAACGGAATGTGTAATTCTCGCAGGCCTCCACACCGGGAAGCTGAAAGGGAACGGAAATCATTAAGAAAACCCGAATCTACTCTGGTTATAGCTGTGTCTTCTAAATCTTGTTTCAGCCAAAGACTTATTCCTGATCAACAGTCGGAGCAGTGAGAAGTGAAAGGAAGAGCAATGGAAGACAACTGGGGTAATGACTTACAGACTCTGCTATCCTTGTCACAGCGGAGGCCGTTAACCCAAAGAGATCCTCCCCTTTTAAATACACAGGAAACAGCCTGAGAATCTCCGAACCTTTCCTGCAGTTTGCGACGGGTTCCAAAATCTTCTCCCAAACACCTAAATAAGGAGAGAAAAGCTTAGGTTAATCCTGTTTGTTTGGATGCACATATCAGTGGCAGCTGAATGGCTGCAGGAAAAACAGCGGTATAATTCATGTACAGAATCTCAGCTTTTCAACGCTGCCCCAAGTGAGACACCTCAGACGCTCTGAGCGGCCATTTTTAGCCCTCTTGATTCACTGGGTCTTCCTGGATGACAGTTTGGCTGCAACGGGTAGTAGACGAGGCTTGGGACTTCAAACTACAATGTATGGCAAATAACCAGACTAATTCCTTCTGCAATTCCCATGCCATGATTTATTGTGCTATTCCATCTTCATTTCATGTCTACAACTTTTGCGTTCCCAACAGTATTGATGTTTCGGGGGGGAGGGGGGGTATGCCCCATCTTCATCCTTCTCCCCCCCTCCCCGAAACGTCGATACTGTTGGTAACATAATAAAAGGGGTACATACCTTACATACACAAACACATACCTTTGGGTGTAGAATCCGTGAGAACCAGTTGTTGGTGGCCAGGTTCAATCACCCGGACTACAAACAGCGGCAAGCCATCGTTCTCTTCGACGGAGCACAGGTAGCGGCACCTCCTGTTGGCATAGCGCGTGCTCCAGTACAGCCGGCTGGCTTCATAGCCAATGGGGAAGAGCGCGGTGTCAGAATGGAAGTTGTGCATTTGCTGAGGCAGCAGCTGTCCGATGGCGTGGAAGATGAGACTTCCGACTCTGAAGGTGTGGTCTCGCTCCCCTCTCTGGACTATACTCGCGATCTGGCGGACTTCGTCCCGCTGTACGTAAACCCTCCGAAAGACGGCAAAGTAGGTGAGCTCCTGCTCGTGGATTCCTTTGGGCTTGTGCATGGTGCAGAGCATAGTCTTGTCTTTAAAAAACATGCATTGTGCTTTCATTGCGCAGGTGAAGTGATAAATATTGGTGCACCTTAACCTGTGACAAGTGCTGGTGGCTCCCGTCTTGTGACAGAACACGCACTTCATCTGCAAACCGCGCCGCAAGGCCAGTTCCACGTTAATTAAGGCACCCGCCTGCGTCTCGTAGACCTCTGTAGACCAAAGGGCGCAGTTCAAATGGACCCAAAGGTCCAGGTCCAGATTGAGGAGCCTTGCCGACCCGTCCGTTAATCCGTCACCTTCCTCGTGGCAAAAACAGCATTTCCTGTAGTCTTTGCACAGAGGGTGGGGCTTCAGGGAGGTCGCCAACCTGCTGAACATTTCATCCAACTCATTCTCACACTGAGACCTGAAAGGCATCTTGGGGACAACAATCTGGACCCTCCATTTCTTCCACTTCATTCCTCTCCACTTCTTGCTGGCCGGACGGCAATCATCGAGGGAGCCGTGAACCGCTCTGGGCCGCGGCTTTAACTTCACAGTAACTTTCAGTTCTTCTGGCTTCGCCTCAACTTTCGCAGCCTCGAAAGCAGCCGGAGGGAAAGATATGGGAGGTGAGGAGGGCGGCGAGCTCTTTTCCTGCAGCAAAGGAAGGCAATGAACATCGAGGGTGGAAGTGTTGGTGTTGTACTGATGGCATGATTTTGGTGGTGCTTCCTTTACAGATGGTGGCGAGAAGGATGAATCCGGGTGCTAACACACGACAAATAAATAAAATACACATTTAGTAGTTTCTATGGCTGAGCCTTCATGTCTAGACGTGTTTTACTCTGAATAGTAGGTCATGTGATAAATTCATGGGTAAGTCCATGGAGCCTAATAAGTGGTTGTATCATATCTCTCAGTTGACCTAAAGGAGAATCCAACCTATAATGGAAAAAAGGGGCATTTGCCCCTGTGGGGGGGGGCAAGTGGGCTGAAGGGGAGGAAGAGGGTCTACATGGGACGGGGGGAGGATTTTTTTTCCATTACAGATTGGATTCTCCTTTACCAGTTTCCATTGCATTAAAGGAACAGTTCAGTATAAAAATAAAACTGGGTAAATAGATAGGCTGTGCAAAATAAAAAACGTTTCTAATATAGTTAGTGAGCCAGAAATGTAATGTATAAAGGCTGGAGTGAGTGGATGTGTAACAGAACAGAACACTACTTCCTGCTTTTCAGCTCTCTAACTCCGAGTTAGTCTGTGGTTATAAGGTGGACCATATGGGACATAACTGTTCAGTGAATTTGCAATTGATCCTCAGCATTCAGCTCAGATTCAAAAGCAACAGTTATGTCCCATGTGCCCCCCTCAGGTCACTGATTGGTCACTGCCTGGTAACCAATCAGTGGAAACCAAGAGAGCTGAAAAGCAGGAAGTAGTGTTCTGTTCTGTTACACATCCACTCACTCCAGCCTTTATACATTACATTTCTGGCTCACTAACTATATTAGATACATTTTTTATTTTGCACATCCTCTCTATTTACCCAGTTTATACTGAAAATTTGCTTTAAGTGACCAGTGCAATAATGGGTGGAAAAGCATAGATAAAGCTTCTGTGTATCTAGGTGTGTTTTCCTTCAGTGACTACAGATCTGCCTTACACAACTCAGGGTTCCAGTTCAAGACTAGGATTTGTTTACCCTAAGGATCATGGCACCCACAAGCCAGGTGGAGAAGTATCCAAAACTGACCCTTCCATCCTCCATTCATTTGAATAGGTGCTTCACAGACACGGTCAGGCAATTTCCAATCAAATGAACAGGGATGTTGTAATTTCAGCAGCTTCTCCGCCAATATCGTCTTTTAGTGAATAGTAGAAGACTACTGAGCCTTTACTCTAGTCTACACACATGGAGGGAGCTGAAACAAATGCAAAACATACACAACACATACAAACAAACTTCAGTGCTATGATGTTGGTTTAAATGGTGAAAACAGCCACAAACGTCTCACCTTGGTCTCCGTGGGTTTTGATTGGGCGGCCGAATACAGCAAGAAGCAATTGTTACTACAGAACACCAGGTTCCCGTCCATTTTTTCCGGGCTCTGCAGATACTCCTGAAAGATCAGAAAAATTCAGTGCTTCCCCTTTGATTGATTGCATACAATTTGAGCACAAATTTTGGCCAAACTTGCACTGTTTAAGACCAATGGCTGTCAAATGTTTTCAGCGGAAGCCCCAAGGTTGAAGGTCCAACCTTTGCTGATGGACCCTATTAGCTCACAAAATGAGTTCAGACATAGGAAAATAACTATCGGCCATAGTTCCAGGAATACTCAGGAGAGCAAATAAATATTCTCCTCAAATCTAATCCAAGCTGGCCATTCAGGTTCATCTAGAAGAGCAAAGGATCTTTCTTCCAATTCTCACTCCTCCTACTGCCCCAAGCATATGACTCCCATATTGTTCTCATCACACTGGTACCTGTATAGTTGGACCCAGACACCATATACCCTGATAGGAGTCTTGAGATGGCCCAGTAATGAGCACGCCAAATAGAAGTGAAATGTATTCTACGTAGGACATTCATACCTGCTTAACAAAACTCAGATCTTTCAGGGATTTTCTAACTCCGCTTCCTAAAACGACCACTTTGCAATGACAACACCAGGAAGGTCTCAGCGCTGGAGATGATTCAGTATTTGGATTGTGATGTCTGAACCCTGTGAACACACAAAAGAACATCAGTCGTCTCCTGCAAATGCATCTGTGGGATGTTTGGCTTCTGTGTCACTGTCTTTACCCAGCAAGACCTTTCTACTAGCCCTTTTGGCCATACATAAGACTCAACTTCATGTATAATTTCAGAATAAGAAGCTGATGTGCTTGGGACTCACCACTATCACATGAAAGAAAAGGCAGGTTTTGCGGTCTAAGCCCATAGGGCCCAATCAGCCTTCCTTGGGGCATGAGTCCTGGTCTTTGCCGATGCCGGAAAAACGGGTGCCTGTAGTCCATATTAGGATTCAGTCTGTGGCCATTCATCAAGATGACAGAGCCAGGATCCCGCGCGTTGCTCACCTCGTAGCTGGTAGGAATCTGGACTTGCAGAAGATCCGCAAAGGCAGCAACAACGCCACTTATGTTCTGGAGAGCAAATTGCAGCGACGGAGAATACATTAATATCACAAAATGTATTCTAAGGATACGATATTAGAATTGTAGTAAATATGATTTCATGATATGAGAGTATTGGGACGACGTTAGGATATCACAAATCATACACCGAGATACGTTACCTCAGCTGCTGTGGGATGTAGAGTGATGGCCACAGAGATCAGACCTGCTTTTGGGCCATTGGGTGCCTGAACAAACTGTGGTCCAAAGAACATTGCTCCGGATGGGGGCTCAGTCTTAAATGCACAATCCCGAAGCTCAGAACCTAAAGGGAAATACAAAGTGGCAGTTGAGCAGGGAGAAGCTGAGCTAAATGTTAGTATTATGCAGCAAGTGCATCTGCCAAGGTTAATTATGTGCTGGATTTCTATCCTTAAAGGACAAGGAAAGTGTAAAACAGAATAAGGCTAGAAATGGTGTATTTTGTATACTAAACATAAACATGAACTTACTGCACCACAAGCCTAATCAAACAAATGATTTATGCTTTCAAAGTTGGCCACAGGGGGCTGTCATCTTGTAACTTTGTTATACATCTTTGCAAGACCAAGACTGTGCACATGCTCAGTGTGATCTGGGCTAAGCTTAGGGATCGTCATAAATGATCAAAACAGCACAAGTCAAATAATATCTGCCAGAAGCCGATACACAAGACTGATTAATAATCAGAATATACAGACTGCACTGGGTCCTGTGTTGTCATGTAATCTAATGTGGATTTTATAGTTTTTCTATTGTTTAATACAAACTTTCTCCAACTCTGCAGAACCAGTGGCTGCAGCAAAATAATCCTCCAAATAGAATCCCAGTTTATCTGTTTAAATCTGGCTCCATGATCTTTGTCCCTGCAGCTGGAGTTGCAAACAGTAAAGGGGATGTAAAGGCAAAAATAGAACCTAATACAAATCTCTATACAGTCTCCGACTGCTCTACAGGGAAACAAACAAAGCTGCTGGAGTTCTGCATGGCTGGGAAGTAAGGCGGGGGCTCCCCCTGCTGTTCATAAGTATGATTGTTTCCCTGCACAGCATTAAGGGACAGTCTGACAATTCCTATCCACAGCAGTAAATTAAGGGAGAATTTCGCTGCATACTGTCATGTTTCACATTTTTAAATTAAAGTATATTGGAGATAGGTTTGTTTTTCATTAAAGAAAGTACAAATTGTATTTTTTTTGCCTTTCCTTTATCCTTTAATCTCCAGTTCAGTTTTCATTCTGTTGTCCAAACCCCATGGCGTAACTAGAGTGCTCTGTGCCCCCTCTGCAAAAAACAAAATTCAGAGTGGCCCTGCACACTCTACTCCCCATCCTCTCGACCACTTCCCGTCAGCCTCTGCCCCGCCCAGTCCACACTCTGACTCCATCCCGCATTGCGCCCCTCTTCCTTGCCGCAGCTAAGAGAGGGGCTGGGGAGGAGGGTGTTTTTTATTGGCTATAGATGAAGCAGACCCCCCTGGGGTATGAACAGATGGTCATTATAAAAACTAGTACAGCTTCTTCTACTCCCCTATCCACCACAGATATAAAATTCTAGAGATTTAGCTATCATAGACTTAGAAGGAAAGGTTAAAACTAAGAAAGATCAATATGAACACACCAGTAAACCCTCAAAGTAATGCTGCTCTGTCAAAAGAAACATTGTATTGTGTCACATGGGCTTCTGTATCAGACTTCCTGTTTTCAGCTTAAACTTCCAGGGCTAGGGCTTGAGCATGCTCAGTTTGCTCCTCTCTTCCTAGAGAGCCCAGAGTTATGAGTGAGCAGGGAGAGACTCAGGCAGGAAGTGAATCAGAACAAGCTAATATGGCAGTTGCTATCCTAAAGAAGCAAAGAGCTTCTAGAGACTTTTACTCAGGGATGGTAAAGCATTCTGCAGAATAAATATAGCGTTTTAGCTTGTTCTATTGTTCTATCTGCTGGACTACTTCAAAGGGTAATCTGTATCCACGGGAGAAATGAAATAAATGAAAAGCTTACGATACCTTTACCAATGCTGCTAGGAAGGATGGGGATGATCGGAGACGTTGCAGGGTCGGGCGGCTCTTCTTTCACAAGGGACAAGTCCGGGTACCTGCTAATTTCTATTCCAACCACACTCTCGGGTGATGACGAGGGCACAAAACTGTCGGGACTATCCCTGGCATCACAGTGATCCTGAGTCCTGTAAGTACAGACAGTCACATAAGTGGCTTTTACACTTGTATTGTGCAACATGCACAAAATTGCCAGCATGGGTTTTAACCAAGATACACAGCTTCTATGCTTGAGACTACAGGTATGAGACCTATTACATCAAGTACATTAAAGGGAAACTGTCATGGGAAACCATGTTTGTCACATAAACACTTCCACTCCACCACACTTTACTCTTGGGTTTGGCTACAAAGGGTTACAATCAGTCTCTCAATC
>CM044442.1:7738426-7755534 GCA_024363595.1 Xenopus borealis
AACAGTACATGTATCCTTTAATATCTTGGAATTAAAAATAAATAAATAATGAATGTACATCGCAAAAGTGCTTAGAATAGCGCCCTCGTCAATTTTACATTCACTTATTTTTAAGGTTTACTTATCCTTTAAGTAGATTAAATGGGCCTTTGTTCGACAAACAAATCCACCTAACTTTGAGGATAACGGGCCAGACAGGAATATGGCATTACCTTAGCTCCTCGTGATTATTATGGGGTGGGGTGGGGAGAGATGCAGGGACATCCACAGATTTCGGTCCCTGAGTCATGGCTCTTGCTATCAAATCCTCCTGCGTCCTGAAAGGCAGCTGAAATTGTTTGGGTCCCAGGGCTTTGGTAACTGAAAAAAACAAAAGCAATTCTCATTTAGATAAGGCAAAGGTATGATGCAGCAGAATACAGCATTCCCTTTCATACACAGTTATGGGAATAATCAGGACACAGCAATAGCCTAAGAAGGGGGCCCTGCCTATCATTAATCCACCACTGCCTGTGTGGGTGACATTTTCATAGGATGCACAATACAGCCCCCATTAAAGGAGAACTAAACCCTAAAATGAATATGGCTAAAATGCCATGTTTTATATAGTGAGCTTATTGCACGAGGCTAAAGTTTCAGCTTGTCAATAGCAGCAATGATCCAGGACTTCAAACTTGTCACAGGGGGTCACCATCTTGGAAAGTGTCTGTGACACTCACATGCTCAGTGGGCTCTGAGCAGCTGTTGAGAAGCTAAGCTTAGGGGTCGTCACTAATTATCCAGCAGAAAATGAGCTTCCCTGGCTGTAATATAAGCTGATGCTACAGGTTTGCTGATGATTAAATTGTGATGTTTCTAATGGTGTATTAATGACTAATCAGCCTTATATTGTGACTATATTTCTATGACACTATCAGGTGTATATTGTGAGTGGGTCCCTAAGCTCAGTAAGTGACAGCAGCACAGAGCATGTGAATCAGTGAATCAGTAGAAAAGAAGATGGGGAGCTACTGGGGCATCTACTGGGGAGACACAGATCTTTACTGCTAAAGGGCTGTGGTTGCCTTGGGCTGGTACACAAGCACAAAACATCATGTACAACATTTATACACACTTCTTTACTTAGGCTTTAGTTCTCCTTTAAATCGTTAATGCAAAATGTTCCCCAATGCTGTAGCAAAAGAGCAGACCCATTGGTAAATGAAAGCCAGTAAAAAAGATTAAGGGTCTGCTTACCATGACCTCCTAATATCGCTGTCTTCCCTGCCAGCTCTTCAGTCGTGGCAAATCCATTGACCAGCTTCTGACAGGACACCGGCGGAGGAGTGGGTGGAAGGGATGCTGGTGGCGTTGGTGGGTTACTCAAATTATTTTGCTGCAAAGGGACACAAAGATACACGAACCCTTTATATAAATAGTTCTAAATCTTAAGTATGATGCAGAGAGAGATATTCCAAGACAAAATTCTGCTGGGTTTCATTTTTTATTACTTGTGATTTTTGAGTTATTTAGCTCTTTATTCAGCAGCTCCCCATTTTGCAATTTCATCTGGTTGATAGGACCCAAATTACCCTAGCAACCATGCAATGATTTTAATAAGAGACTGGACTAAGAATAGGGGAGGCCTAATTAGACCAGTAAACAGAGCATCTGTGACCCCATTTGAAAGCTGGAAATAGTCAGTAGGCGGCAAATAATTAAAAAAAACATATAAAAAAATAATAAAACCAATCGAAAAACATACTAAAAGTTACCTTAAACGTGAACTACCCCTTTAACTCCTGCACACTAGATTTGATTCTGATTTCAGCCCAAGTATAGCATGTGTATATTAATAATGTGCAAGGGGTTGAATATTTTCCCTTTAACACACTGAATAACAAATAACATGGAATTAAGGAATTGCAAAACAGGAAACTGAATGAACATTACTGGCATTAGAGAACATGAAATTCAACTTGTTTTGGATGTATTTTGCATTTCAATACGGGGAGGCTCATTTATCAACACTGGGCAAATTTGCCCATGGGCAGTTACTTATAGCAACCAATCAGTGATTAGCTTTTTAAAGCCAGCTGCAAGTAGAACAATGAAAGCAGAAATTTGATTGGTTGCTACTGGTTACACCCCATGGGCAAATTTGCCCAGTGTTGATAAATGACCCCCGGTATTGGGTAACCGATAAGCAAGTGAACCCGACACACCAGTTACAAGTTGTGTATCCCGTAACAGTGTTGCACACCAGAAGTTTCATTACAAACCTTGAATATTAACTGGGAGTAATAGTCTGAGACACCTTCTAGCGAAGCACTGCCAAAGGTACCGAGGAGACGGCTTCCAGCGCCAATAGATCCAGTCCCATAGGGAACAAATTGTGCAATGTTCATTCCTACGATGGGCTCAATTAACGGAAGAAGGGACAGCTGCTGAAAAGAATCACAGAAATTAATGCAAAGAACCAATCATTGTTTTTTAAGTTAGCATTAACAAGAAGTAGCTTCAGACATCTACCAAGGGGGGTGCTGTCAACTTGCCTTCTGCTGCCCACTTTCTGTAGATCCTGATTCACAGAATTGGAATTAGGGGAGGCAGCATAAGTACGTCTAGGGCCCTTTCACCCCCAACCCCCCTCAAACTTGTGCCCTAGGCATATGCCTCTTTTGCTTCCATGGACCCTTAAGGTGGCCATACATGATAAGATCCGCACATCTGGTGAGGTCGCCCTAGAGCCAAACGATCGGATTACAATGAGACTGGGAGGTGACGGGATGAGGAGCGCATCAACTAGCCAATGTGGCCCTCGATCTACAGAAAAATCTAACCTCCCTGATCTATATCTTGGGCAGATATTGAGCAGGGATACGTGTCAGAACCCCCCATACACGGGCCATAAGATCCAGTTGTTTGGTGAGGTCACCCTAGGGACTAACGATCAGATTACTGGACTGGAAGCCGACGGGATGAGGAACGTATCAAAAAGGAAATGCAGTCCTTGATTTCCAGAGAAATCAAACTTCCCAGATCTATATCTTGAGCAGATATTGATGGAGGATGCTTGTCGGAAGTCCCCATACATAGGCCATACAGATCCGCTCCTTTGCTGCATTGGCCAGTTGATGAGTGTCTCATCCCATTGGCTTCCAGTCTCTTCTTATGATTGTTTGGCCATAGGGTAACCTACCCTATGGCCAAACAATCAGAAGAAGAGACTGGAAGCCAATGGGATGAGACACTCATCAACTGGCCAATGCGGACCTTGATCGAAAGAGAAATCAAACCTCCCTAATCTATATCTTGGGCAGATATTGATCGGAGATACCAGTCAGAAACCCCCATACACGGGCAGATAAGCTGCAGAATGGGTCTAAAGGACTGATATCTTCAGCTTTAATCTTCCCGTGTACCTTTAGTCTTACAAAATACTATTTAGGCCTTCCCTCATAGGGAAATATGTTGGCTCTCTAAAAATACATACCAATAATAATAATAATAATAATGATGATGATGATGATAATAAAATAAACAAATGCTGAATTTGTAGAAGATAACTGATGCAGTGCTATATCTGGCCTCTAGGTGGCATAACATTCACTGATGAGGCGTTTCAGAAAATAGGGTTGGCAGGGTTACCTGCTTTATCTGGGTAAACGTCTCTCTGTTGGCATAAATAGCTGGCTTCTGCTCTTCATCCTTTTTCCTCTTTTTTGAGCGCGGGGTGGCTTTTTCTGCTGATCTTTGTACTCGTTTGTTCCTCGGTTTCTTTTTTTCCATCTCAAATTCTGTCTTTTGGAACAGGCTTGGATTGAAGTTGAAACAGTCAGGTTCTTTATTCTCCAGCATTTGCTAAAAGAGGGGAAATAACATAATTTAACAATAAATAGACGAAGCCTCAGTGCTTGTACTTTCTACAATAGCCGTGTGATTAATACTTCCTGTGGGGCAAAGTGTAACAACACTATGGATTGCCAGCCAGTTAAAAATAAGGGGAAATAATAATAAGTGCCCCTATATAAATAGGGAGTCATGGCTGTTTAAAAACTCTCATCTTCCATAACTGCATCAACATACGACACCGGGAATTGCCACAATGGAGACGGGTCTCAGTCATTGCACATCACCTACGTTGGGGCAACTGCCACCAAAAGAATCTCTGCTGCAGAATGCAGAAAGCCCAGAATCTGGCCACCATAGCTCTCAGCTCAGGCACCCATCTCCTTTACTGCTTGGAGCCTTCACATTCTGCAGCTGAAACCACCATGAGAGACAATTCTTGTATAACTGGACAAGACTGTTCTCAGACTGAACAGATACATGGAAAGAAGTAACACGTAGATAATTTTGCATCTTTCCCCAAAGACACAAATAAAGAACTTTAACCCCCGGCAGTTGCACCTACCAACGAGTTTATATGGCATTGTGTGTCCGGCATCTTAACATCGAGGGGAAAGTCCTCTTCTGACCTTAGGCTTTCGTCAGATTTCTGGTGCAACATGAAAGGTTCCTTTTTATTTTTCAGCAAGTGCTTGAGCAATTCATTTCCAGATTCCAGTTTTCCTGAGGGGCCACTTGCTGGCTGAGAAGTTATATCCATTGAAAGTGCATTGTGCGATGTGGCTTTATTTTCCTCCATTCTCCCCTCCTCGGTGGTTTCAGGACCCTGGTCATCATCAGCCCGTTCCAATTTAATGTCTTGGATTTTGAGAGCCTCTTTTGTGTGATGAGGCCCAGGGGTACATTCAGGGTTAGGCTCCTGAAATAGTCTTTGTTTCACACGACCAGGGATGAGGGGATCTTCCAATTCCATTGCGGTGTTACCAGCAGCATTTGGAGTCGATGAGCGAATGAAATCAGCATGATCATTCTGATTGGTCACTGTTGGCGTGGATGCTTCTGAAATACTTGGTGTTAGAGGAGCAGTCATATCAGACCGGGGGGTGGAAGGGGACTTTATAGACTCAGTCTCATCGTCCTTCTTCTTCTTCTTCCTCTGTCGTTTCTTTTTCCCTTTCTCCTCAGGAATGATCCCTGAATATAACTGGATAAGAGACTGACCTGGTCCTTGGTGGCTTGAGTTGTTAGTGGCATTAAAGTTGTCATGCTCAGTGGAATGACCATTATCAGCTACTGGAGATGCAGAGAAAACTCTTGGTGAAAACGGAGGCTGCTTTGTATGGCCAGTAGAAAGAATACTGCCAGGAGACTGTTGAACGGACTGTACATTTAAGATTGCTGAGCCGGGCTGTGCCCCTTGCCCAAAAGGAGACAATCTCATTGGACTTCTCTCAGCAGTCTGGATAAAGGGGGCAGCTGGGGTAGAATTGACAAGCCCTTGCTGTATGTTTTGCTGTGACATGGTATGAGCAGTTTGTGGCGACTGCATGAAATCACTGGGCAATTCAGAACTGAAAAAAGGCATCTGAGACAAAGAGCCATTATTTATGCTGTGCTGCTCCATTTCAAGCCTCTGCTGCAGAACTCTTTGCCGATCAACCTCCTGCATCAGCTGAATACGCTGGCGCTCCTGCTGCTCCCGCAGACGCTCTTTGCGCTCCCTCTCTTGAAAGGTTTCGCTAAAAGGGTTGTTGTCATCAAATTCAACCTTGGGTGGAGCATTGGGATTAGAATTTGCCAAATCAGCGTTCACAGGGCGCTGCATCCGGGGAGCGTTAGGTTGGACAAGAGCCTGGGGAGCATTGGGAGGTTGCCATCCTGGTAAAGTTGGCATTCTCTGTGGATTGGCTTGCCCGAGTATCACAGGTGCCTGGGGATGTAGTGTCTGGCCCATAGGAAAATTCTGTGGATTGACAGGGGGCGGAGCTCCTCCAGGCATCACAGGAGGCTGGTGTGGGCTCCCAGGAATCATCGGGGTAGTTGAAAATTGTGGATGTTGTTTATTTCTATATTCTTCAATAAGTTCAGTGTGTTCTTTCTGCTGCTTTCGTATCTAAGTGTAGAGAGCAAAGTTTATTTACAAGAACAAGTTCAATCAAACATATAGTCCTGAAATATAGACCTTTATCTTCTACCTAATTGCTCGTTTTTATTTACAGACCCTCTTAATTTCCTATTCTAAAAAAAAAAAGCCACCAGATGAAGGTTTCAATTTCAATAGTTGCTTAGCAGAGGTGTACCTGTCTATTGACAGAGACAATATATAAAAAGTACTGGATATCTTTGTGTGGCTCACCTGTTCTAGTTGTTTCTGCACCATACTCTGCTGCTCAGTAACTTGTTTTAGCTGCTCAGCATCCTCTTCAGGGAACTCACGACCAGTCCTTTTTGCTGCCCTCTGTTTGGCTGAAAGAGCCTTCTTGGATTTCCGGTGAGCTCCAATCTGTTCTTCTAGAAACTTCTGCTGGATCTGGAGGAGTTGCTGGGTCTCTTGCAGCCATTCTTCATAATGCTTTTTCTGAGACTCCTCTGTGGCAAAACAAAGCATGTGTTGGCCTTCAGAAAGCCAGACCTGGATATGTGGAAAGTCGACTACATATCTCGGCATATCATGCAGCACAATTGTACAATACTAGCTGTTGCAGACTATGTTTTAATGTGTGGAATCTTTGCAAATAACCAGTGTTTATGGATGGGAACAGCTGCAATACATTGCATTAACTTGGTGATGTTGGAGCTGCAGTTTTGTCAACCAAATGATTAATTTAAGCCTAGTTGATCTGAATAGTTAAATCTAACAATCACATCACTGTATTAAACACACAATGCCAATCTCCAATTGGGGCAATCAGTGGTAACCAGGATCTCAGCTACAGAAGATGCGGATTATAGAGGGAGAGGAACAGTGACAGAAAAAAAAAACTGCTTGTGGAGCGAGGAAGCCAAACAAGCAGATCTTTGCTCATTTTGTTAACGATCAGATCCTAACAGAGAACAATGGGGAGAGAACCCTATCAAGGTGTCAACGTGGTTCTTGCCAAGCAAGATTTTCTACCCTGCCTGAGAGATATCCCTTGGACAGACAGGCCCCCGGACTCGGGACATTAAACTTCTTGGTCTGGACAGGCTGAGCCAGCATCTTTTATCAGTCCTTCATGGTCTCTGTTGGGCTGCTGTCTAACCGATGAAGATCATACTTACTGACAAAGCCTGTGTCGAAGTTTGGTGGATTGGGCCTCATCATTTGCGGAGCAAGGTTCCCATCCTGCAAAAGATATACGATCGCATTGAAATACAAACATTTAACAACATGGGAACAATGTAAAAAGTCAGAAGGAGAGAATTACCTGAGTAATTGCTTGTTGGACAATACTCTGGCTATCAGGAGGTTGTGCATCAGTCATTTGTTGTGCCATAAAGGGAAATCTGTGAAAGAAATACATGAATGCTTACCACTTCTCCTTTAATTAATATTCCATGCAACACAGACACAGTTGGTGGGGTACAGACATAGTTATGCAGACGTTAGATTTTAGCTTGAAAGGTTCAAGGTTGCCAAAGGTGTATATTCTGGTGATTTCTAATTGGCTATGAAGGATGAGCTCTTGGATGAGACTGAATTTCCTCCATGATGGGTGGCCAATCTGCTCATTTGGTGACCTGACCAAATAAATCTCTGTTCCTGTGCTACATTAATTCAGCAGACAGTCACACTGGAAGCACCTGGATCGAAACCACTTCACTGGGCACAAAAGATTTATTTTTTAAACCTTTACTGAAATTCTGCTGCTCCTTCAAGTTTCTCTACTCTGCTTCTTGGTGGCATCCTCTTTCAATGATCTCATTTTCTCCCACCAAAAGGTTTTCATGCAATGTTCACCTACCGGTTCATCACCATTGGCGGGATCCCCAGATTGTTTTGTGCCATAACTTTATTAATGCCTTTGAGCGCAACCATTTTTGCTTTCATTATAGGATCAGTGATTGCATCAAAGTCTGAAATAAAATGAGACTGTTACTAGATGTGCACCTCTTACATTCTTCTCACATGACATGCTCTAAAAAACACTGCTTAATTCTCCTTACTACAACATTAAAACTAGAAACATAATCTGGTCGGTTGGTCTCCTTTTCACTAGGAATATGTCAATCTGACAGTGTCAAACTGACCTTACACCAATGATATATGGTAGGTATATGGAAGCTGGGTGATCTTGATAAGCAAGTACTATGGATATCAGCTGGTACAGGCCTGATTGAAAATCTTATTTGCCGATGCCCCATATCTGATATATGGTGCATCAACAGATGAGAAAATGAAGAGGAACCTGCAGGATTGTAAGAATAAAAAGATAGCCAATCGGTGGCATAGTGTAATTGTGGGTCCAAGAATGTCTTTACTTTAAGATCAATGGCACAAAAGGTGGCAATATCACAGTCGTTTTTCTCTGCGATATTCATGGGAACAACTGTTGGCTAATTGATCCACACCCTCAGCACTGAATATATTAGACAACTGGGTAGAATTCTGAAAAACCGAGCCTTGAGCTCCCGTTGTATTTGTATATAGAGAAAAGCAGAGGCCTTCCATTTGCTTGTGCATGAGACATCAACAAATCAGAGAAGAAACAGAGGCCACAGACCCCTCGTACAGTCAGGAGATCCACTTGTTTGAGTTGATCAAGCAGATCAATTCCATCTATGTGGACATTAATTCACACAATATGAGACTGTTTAGGCCATGCAAACTCCATTTAGTTTAAACAAATAAGGAGACCCTCCCGGATTCTCAAAGCTGCCTGGTTTAAGATAAGCCCACAAATGCTGTAAATAATACTGGAATTGGGATCCAATGAAACTAGTTCAAAAGCCCATTGAGTGTACTATACGTACCTATGTTTGGAAAGAATGGCTCCGAACGTTGCCGGATCATTGCTTGCATCTGCCTTTGCTGCTGTTGTTCATGTCTCTCCTGATCAAGCAGGTCCTGCAGTAAAAGAGGCTGCTCTTCCAAAAGAAGGGGTCTCTCACGGTTTTGCAGAAGTAGTAATTGCTGGGCAGCTGGCAAGCCGGTAACACATGATTGATTGGGAAGGGGAACAGTTTGACCTTGGTTATCCCCGGTGACAAAATTATGGCCACTTGGCAGAGCTGACAAAAAGGGCGATTTAGATGGAGACCCTTCTGGAAAACCATGGTTAAGTCTTGGTGCCATAGGTGAATTTAAAGCATGTTCTAATAGCTGTTCAGGTGGTCCTACATCTTGAGGAATACATGGCAATGGGTTTGGTTGAGTTGTTACCACAGTTACGGGAGGACCATCTAAACTTTCTCTTTCAGCACTGCCAGATTTTTCAGTTGAGGATAAGCCCCCAAGCACTGGCGTAGATTCTGGTAGGTTACCTGAACTACTGATATCTTGTTCAGGCAGTGCTATTGCATCTTCAGACATATGTGGATTAGGCAGTGTTGCCTTTTCTCCTTTCCCTGAGCGCTCACTACTGCAAGAGGGTACAGAGGCAGAATCTTCATCGTGCTGTTGAGTTCCAGCCTCCACACCAAGTTCACACTTAACATCATTTGAATTTGATGATGTAGATTCTCCTTTTATTTCTAGGGAAACACTGCTAGCCTGTGGAGCAGATAATAAATTAGGGGACATAGTCTGACTACCATGTTGTTCTGTGGTGATGTCATCATTCTTGCTTGGGAGCTCCAGCTTATCATCAATTGGCACGCCAAGGTCCAAGTCCTCGTTAAACAAGTCTTTCTTATCTCCAAGGTCAAGCTCGGGGTCTGTGTAAGCAATAATATCAAATTTCCCCGACTTTAACAGGTCATCGAGTTGAGGATCATCATTTGTTTCCAGGTTATCTAGAGCATCTAACTCATCACCCTTTGCATCATCTGGATCTAAATTTATATTTTCCAAGTCATCGTCGTCTAAGTCTTTAACTTCAACCCCAACCAAATCTTTCACATCCAAGTCTTTTTCAGATGGATCGTCAGGATCGAGTTTTACTTCTAAACCACTGGTAGCATGACTATCAATTGGCAGGTTATCAACTTCCTCATTTGAACTCATTGGCGGTAAAGAAGATTGTAGGAAGGTTTCAGGATCTGAAGGATGCTCCATCCCTCCCATTACAAGGACTGAATGGTGTCCTTGTTGTGAAGCTGGTATTAATTGTTCCAGATCTGGTGGAATATGCACTGGATTGGGAAGACCCGGATGAGCAACTTGAGATGGCTCCATTAACCTCAGACCATGGAAATCTTGCCTTGGGAAAAAGCCACCATGTCTTATATTTTGGGAGCCATCCATCATGTTTGGAGGGGCAAAAAGAATTCTTGGTCTACCATCTGGAGGCCTATGTCGAAGTTCAATGTATGCTTGGCCTGATATATTATGCTGCTGCATCCCTTGGTGAGGAAAATGCAGAGGGAGACCAACAGTATTGCTCATTTGTGAGCTTACAGGTCTGGTCAATTCAATGGACATATCCCTTCTCAATTGTGGCGGCATGCCAGACACTTGCATTTGTAAGGGATTTCCTCCAAAGCGCTCATGACCTAAAACAGAACCAGGGCCAACCATCGGGTAAGCAAATCTGTGGGGAGAAAGAAGAAACATGACATATATGTAATGATTTCCAAATTTTGCCTTCTGCAAATATCATGGTGCGAGTTACAAGCTGGACTAAAAGGTTATTCTAGTAGGATTTAGAAACAGATTTTGTGACTAGAGCAGCCCAGTGTGAACAGATCGCAGCAATCAATTATAAGTTTAATACCACTAATCTTTACTGATGTTACCAGTTATGTTGAAAAAATGTGTTGTCAGAAATGTAGCCCTAATTGGACCAGTGGTAACATTCATTTTTTACTAGGGGTTGCCTAACATTTTGGCACCCTACTAATTATGCAGTTTCTTCTCCATTAAGTCACCTGTTCCGCTCAAGGCAGACTACTATCTACTGACTCATATGGAACTTTTCAGGTGCCCATATGTAATATACAATCATGGTGTAAATATGCACATTTAGAGTATTTGTTTAGATGTGGTAAAATATTTATAACAAGCAGCAGAAAAAAATACCTATTGCCTTGAGGAGGCCTCATTCTCATGATTGAAATATCCCCTGAAAATGGTGGCCTGTTAAACTGTCCATTGCCAGGAATTGGCCCATGCTGATCTTTTGTGAATACTGGAAATCTTGGGCTTCCTTTTGGACCAAACTGAACTCTTATACTCCCTGGGTAAGGAGGTGGAGGCCTGTTAAAAACTTCATTTTGAGGAGGAGGGTTTTCTTGTTGCCAATGAGCAGGATGACCACCTTGGGATATCTGCAGTGGATCCAGCAATGCCTTCTCCTGGCGCACTGATTTTTTGTTTTGCTGCTGCCTCAGAATAAGCTCTCGTAGCTTTTGACGCTGTTAAAACAAAAGAAACATATTTAAGTAGGCTCTGTGAACACTCAGCACTGTTGTGTCCCCTGACCCTAGGCGCTGTAAAGAGGACCATGTAGTAATTGTGATAACTCGGCTTTATTGATTCACACTTGGTGGTACAAATCCATGCGGTGGGTGCCTACGGACTAACGCGCTTCTTGCCTGAAAACCCGGCTCTTCATCAGAGTCAGTGTTGGTCACATGGCTCAGAGTTTAAATAACCTGCACATCTTTAGTTAAACAAACAAACAAACAAACAAACAAACAAACAACATTTGTAAAGCGCTTTTCTCCCGTAGGACCCAAAGCGCATATCAAGTACTCAAGTAATCAAGAGAAGTACTTTAAAAGAATACTTAAAAATACATTCAAAATACTATATAACTTCATCCAATGTAAATACTGTGTTAAATAGTGTCAATTTCCATGTGCTTAAGATACTTATAGTGAGAATTATTAATTGTTATTGCTTATGTATAAATGAAAAATAAAAACGATCACAGTGGAAAATAAAAACATCAAAAGAAGTATATTTAGCATGAGATCCTCCATAAATTTATCATTACATGATTTAATTTATAATCTAAATGAATTTATATATATATATATATATAAAAAAAAAGAGGGATCACTATTTCATATCCTATGTTATTTATCTACTCATCAGGAGTGAGATAAAGTTACTGTATCTTGTTCAAATATGGTTGTATTGTTACATTTATAGAACGCAAAATAGTTCTAAATTTATTTCTAATTTGTAAAATTCAACTGTAATAATATAATTTTTAATACATTTCTTGACTACAATTATAGTTATAATAGTTAATGGTTGATATTTTATATCGATATGAAATCCCTCATTTAAATCTTAGGATACACTGGTCCACTCTAATCTTGTTACCCTGTTAGTATATTTATATTCCCAATGACAATTTTAGCTGCTTATTACCCAGATATTAGAATTAATCACATATATCAATCCTATATAAAGATTTATATAAAATATTTGGTATCACATTCTCTATTGAGGCCCTGTGTTCTTACAGTGTCTAGATTAATCAGCCATTCAAATTCTTTTTTGGACAGGACTATCTATATTACCCTTTCTCCTGCCCAATTTCACAGCTTCTATAACTTTGAATGTTACAAATTCTTCCCTAGCATTATGGACCTCAATCACTTGTTCTGCAATAGCAGAAGATAAATCTGGTCTGTTAATACATGCTAAAGATTTTCATTAAGGTCATAAATGAAATCATGTAAAATTTATGGAGGATCTCATGCTAAAAATACTTCTTTTGATGTTTTTATTTTCCACTGTGATCTTTTTTTTTATTTTTATTTATGCATAAGCTATATAAATTAATAGGTCTCACTATAATGATCTTAAGCACATAGAAATTGATACTACTTAACACAGTATTACATTGGATGAAGTTATAGATTGTATTTTTAATATACTTTTAAAGTACTTCTCACAATTGTAATTTAAGCATTCCACATGTACTTGATTAACTAAAGATGTGCAGGTGATTTAAAATCTGAGCCACGTGATCAAAACTGACTCTCATGAAGTGCCGGGTTTTCAGGCAAGAAACGCGTTAGTTCGTAGGCACCGACCGCATGGATTTGTACCACCAAGTGTGAATCAATAAAGCTGAGTTTTCACAATAACTACATGGTCCTCTTGATGTCTGGTACAGCGCAGTGCTGAATTCACACACAGGCTTGAAGAGGCCAACAGTCTCGTAAGGGCGGCGTCTGACTGAGAGGATTTCTGGGTGAGCTCCGATGCGGACCGCATCTTTTTCTGTGAACACTCAATAAAGAAAACATTCAGATTATAGTCACCTGTCTTGCTTTCTCTTCTGATTCCACTTGCGTCAAGGCCATGGAGTTCTGTGCATCTAAGATTACAGATGCCAAACCTTGCTGCATATTAGGGAATGGTTGAAGTTGAGGGTTGGCAGCAGTTCCTGGAGGTGCAGCAAAAGCTTCCTCTATTATGGGTCTTTGAGGATCAACAACCTCTGAGGTATCGCCAAAACTATCTCCAGTCTGCATTCGAGGAGTCATAGCATGCTGATCATAGGGATCGTGAGATGGTCCAGCTGAAGAATGGGCAAACCTTTCAGAAGAACCTAGACCTGCAGGTCGTGGGTTTTGGTCTGATGGTCTCATGAAAGGGGCATGCATAGATGATCCGCGACTATGTGCGGTCTGCATGAAATGTTCCTGATTTGTGAGTAATACTCCTCTTATGGAAGGAGAACAATGCTCTGGAATACCTGGCATTGGAGTTCGTGGTGGCTGAGCGTAAGGATCACAGAGGACAGGTTTAGGTGTTCGAGGAGGTTGAGAATAAGGGTCAGAAAGAACAGACCTTGGTGCTCCAGGAGGTTGAGTATATGAATCTGAAGGAGCAGGCCTTGGTGTACCTGGAGGCTGAGAATATGGATCTGACATGACAGGGCGAGGTGTTCCAGGTGGCTGAGAATACGGATCAGAAGTGACTGGCCTTGGAGTTCCAGGAGGCTGAGAATATGGATCAGCAGGGAAAGACCTTGGAGTTCCAGGAGGTTGAGAATATGGATCAGCAGGTACTGGCCTTGGAGTTCCAGGAGGTTGGGAATATGGATCAGCAGGGACTGGCCTTGGAGTTCCAGGAGGCTGAGTATATGAATCTAAAGGAGCAGGCCTTGGTGTACCAGGAGGTTGAGAATATGGATCAGCAGGGACTGGCCTTGGAGTTCCTGGAGGCTGAGAGTAAGGATCAGATGGAACAGGCCTTGGAGTTCCAGGAGGCTGGGAATAGGGATCAACAGAGACAGGCCTTGGAGTTCCAGGAGGCTGGGAATAGGGATCTACAGAGACAGGCCTTGGAGTTCCTGGCTGCTGAGAGTATGGATCTACAACTTGCCTTGAATTTCCAGGTGAAAATGGATCATGGTGTCTCTTACTCAGAGTAGGTGGAACAAACATATCTCCCATATTTGGTCTTGGTGTACATGGTGGCTGGCTGTAGGGGTCAGCAGATTGTCCAGGTGGTCTGGGTGGCTGCTGAATATAATGATCAATGACTGTAGATCTTGAAGAAGTGGGAGTTTGCAAATATGGATTCGTTACAGGACGTGGTGTTCCTGGTTGCTGAGCATATGGGTCCTGTGTAATTGGTCTTGTCATATTACTGGATTGTGAAATGTTTTCATTAAGTTGTCTCATAACCCGATGTGGATACACAAATGGTACATTTAATGCAGGATGACTGCTTAGGGCTGACTGGCTATAAGGATCATGCGGGAAACTTTCAGCTGGCCTAGGTGTCAAGGGAGGCCTTTCATATGGATCTACAGATAGACGTCTAGGAGTAGTGGGCAGTGAACTGTAAGATTCATGTGGGGATTGAGGTGGCCGCATGGGAGTTTTAAACGGAGCTGAACTGCCATCAGAAATGCCTGTAGTTGGGGTTAAAGGAGGTCTTTTATACTGATCAACAACTTTAGAATGTGCCATTTGCTGCCTCTGAAATATATCTGACCTAGAAGGAAGTTTTGAAAACGAATCATTGATTCCAAGCATCAAAGAATCTTCTTCTGCCTGGTCGTCATTGAGGGGCAACCTTACTGATCCTGTCACATTGCAAAGTGTTTCTGAGGACATCAATGATCGTTGAGAATGAGTTATCTTTAGAGATGGATCAATGCTGACAGGAGATGAACAGGAGTCTCTAACAGGAGATGGTCTATTGTCATTAGACTCACACCCTAAGTTTGTTCTGGCAGGACATACATCCACAGGTGACCTAGAGTTCCGTCTGTGAAATGTCTGGCCTGTTGGAGGTGGCCTTGGTGTCCCAACCATTTTAGCATATGGATCAACAGGAGATGCAGGTCTTGAGTTTGAAGAACTTGGAGAAAACATCTGTGGTGATGGTGGCTGAGAGGACAACTGAAAGGATTCCTGTAGAGGTATTCTTGTTGGGGTTGGAGGAGGCGCTTGTGGTTTAAGAAAAACATCATCTGAAAATGATATTGGGGTTTCAGGAAATGGCTGTTTGGGAAAAATATCTTTATTAAAGTTCTGCTGAATAGGTGACATGCTTTCACTTCCTGGTTGTGGAGTAAGAGGGCTCTGTATGCCGCTGTTCGGTGTATCGCTGCCAGACTGGCTCAGATGATGCTGGCATCCAAATTGCTGCAGCTGTTGTTCACTCTTAACCTGCTCAAGTTTTTGCGTGGCTTCAATTTTAGCCTGCTGTTTACTTTTCTGACGCATTTGCTGCAAAAACAACATGAACATCAGAGATTAGACATCCGACAGAAATCAAGAGATTCCTCATTAAATTGAATGTTGGCTTTTCAGTCCCCATATCAATCTTTGTCATAAGCATAAAAGAGACTGTACCTGTCTGAATTTCCATTCCTGCTCATGCTCAGATTCCCGTTGTTTCAGGGGATCTTTGAAAAGATCCGAGTCTATCCTGCTTTGCTCTATAATCTCGTGCTGCTGCTGCTGCTGCTGCTGCTGTCTTTTCAATGAATCATTTGACATTTGCACTTTGTTAATGCGCAGCGCTGCCCGGTTATCTCTGGCCTTTTGCTGAAATCAAAGACACCGGAGAATTAATTGGTACAGAAACTGAGAGTAAAGAAGAATCTCGGTATGTTCTGCTGCTTTCTGTCTGCAGAAATCCCATTCTCTGTATCTAAAGCAATGTAATGCTACATTAGCAAGGAGGACAAGCACAAAATGCATTACAGTTATGGGACATGTCATCTAGAATGCTTTAGACAGGGATTCTGGATAAGGGATATTTCTGTAATTTGGATCTATCGTTTAAACATTAAATAAACCCAATAGGCTGGTATTGCCTCCAATAAGGATTATTATATCTTAGTTAACTTTAAGTACAGGTTACTGCTTTATTTTTACAGATAAAAGGGAAACCATTTTTTAAAATGTGGATTATTTGGATAAAATGGAGTCTAAGGGAGATGGACTTTCTGTAATTATGAACTTTCTGGATAACGGATCCCATACCTGTACAATTACCATAAGGGACTGTTCTTGCAGCAGTTTGCCCTAAGCTTGGGATCCCCAACCTTTTTTTTACCTGTGAGCCACATTCAAATGTAAAAAGATTTGGCGAGCAACACAAGCATAAAAAGATGCCAAATAAGGGCTGTAATTGATTATGTGGTAGCCCCTATGTGGACTGGCAGCCTACAGGATGATCTACTGGGCACGATATTTATTTCCTATGCAATTAAAACTTGCTTCAAAGGCTGGAATTCAAAATAAGCACCTGATTTGAGGACTTTGGTGAGCAACATCCAAGGGGTTGGAGAGCAACATGTTGCTCACGAGCTACTGGTTGGGGATCACGGGGCTAAACTAATAGCACATGGGGTAATTTCAGCTAACTTGGGGTAGTGACCAATGAGTGTCAGTGATTTTTATTAGCCTCACAAGACGTTTAGCCACCTTCTGGCTCCTTTGATGGTATTATATTACAAGTGGCAGCCTATAAAAGTGATGATCTTGTAGATAATAAAATGAGCAGCTTAAGGAGGCCCTACAAGGACTGATAAAAGCTGCCGACAGACAAAGTTGTCAGTTTACTGGCCAGTGTATGCCCCCCCCCGACAGGCTTATTATTATATAAACTGGGCAGTAGATGATTGAGTAGGCTTAAAATCCCAGTCTGATTAACCCTTTAAGTGCCAGAAGAATTTCACATTTTGGTTACGCGAAATGCCAGCCGT
>CM044442.1:7755634-7773797 GCA_024363595.1 Xenopus borealis
CAAATTACTTTTCCACAGATAGTAGATTTAACGTTGGGTGGCACTTAAAGGGTTAAGGGCCACATTGGTTTATTGATGCTCTGCCGCTTGCATTCCTGGCTTTATGAGCTGACTGTTGAGCCCTAGGGCCCGCAATCGGATCAGTCCGATATTGCCCACTCAAAATGCGCATATCTAAAGAACCCTTCAGCGGATCCTTAAATGTTCCCAGAAGCTATAGGGTGCTTAAAGGTCAAAGTTTGGGGCACTTGGCAACAAATGTCTGTTAATATACATTAAACATAACTTTAAATTATAGCCATAAATAACTAATTTTTTACGTTTTCATTTTTATTTGTGAGGCTGGCCAACTTGCATACTTACCACATATGGGGCTCTTTCTTGGGAGCTGGCTTTCCTCCAAAGTTTAGCAATCTGTTTTACTCTAGTAGTCCAGTCTGTGGGGAAAACAAAGGCAGAATGCACACATTATCGTTCAGCACGTTGATTAAACCTACACTTTACACGAGGACATTATAGACAAATATCAGGGGACCTTTTAACTCATAAAGAGGATCACCAGAGGCCACCCCTTCAGACTAGAAGAAAAGGACTTTGATTTGAAGCAGTGTAGGTGGCTTGGTGAGGGCTTGCTTTTAAAGGGCATGTAAAGGCAAAAAAATTAAATCCCATTTTTACTTTCTTTAATGAAAAAGAAACCAATCTCCAAAATACTTTAATTAAAAAATGTCCGTTATTATAAGAACCCTGACTGTATGCAGTGAAATTTTCCCTTCATTTACTTGCTCTGGCTGATGCAGATGGGAAACTTCAGACGGTCCCTAACTGCTCTGCAGGGAAAGGATCATTCTTTAAAACTGCAGGGGGAGGGACTTCTTAGAACTTGAGCAGCTTTGTTCATTTCCCTGTAGAGCAGCCGGCGAATGTATAGAGATTCATATCTGCAGCTGTCAGAGCAAGAAATGAAGGGGGAATTTCACTGCATACAATCAGGTTTCTTATAGAAATGTACAGGTTATTGGGGTTATGTTTCTTTTTCAGTTAATAAAGTAAAAATTGGACTTTATTTTTGCCTTTACATCCAATTTACTGTTTGCAACTCCAGCTGCAGGGACAAAGATCATGGAGCCAGATTAAAACAAATAAACTGGGATTCTATTTGGAGGATTATTTTGCTGCAGCCACTGGTTCTGCAGAGTTGGAGAAAGTTTATATTAAACAATAGAAAAACTATAAAATCCACATTAGATTACATGACAACACAGGACCCAGTGCAGTCTGTATATTCTGATTATTAATCAGTCTTGTGTATCGGCTTCTGGCAGATATTATTTGACTTGTGCTGTTTTGATCATTTATGACGATCCCTAAGCTTAGCCCAGATCACACTGAGCATGTGCACAGTCTTGGTCTTGCAAAGATGTATAACAAAGTTACAAGATGACAGCCCCCATGTTTATGTTTAGTATACAAAATATAGCATTTCTAGCCTTCTATTTTACACTTTCCTTGTCCTTTAAGAGTGCCTTGGATGTTTTCTTGACACAAGCAGAATATTCAAGGTTAAAGTGAAACTAAAATCTACAATTAGTATAGATCAGTGGTTCTCAACCTGGGGGTCGAAAGACCCTTTCACAGGGGTCCCTTAAGGGGTTCCAGGAGCAGGTTCATCTCTCTCCCCACTAGCCCTGGGGCAAGGTTGTAGCTCTCCGGGTGTTGGTGCTGGGAGTTGTAGTTCTGTAACCTGTGTAGGGAAGTCAGTTGCACTACAACTTTCTATATCCCCTTAGTAGGGACTGCCATACAGCTCTCCCTGCTTATTTAAAATTTGTAAAATGAACATGGTATTTGGGGTGTGGCAAAATGTTTTTGCTGCACTACGCACGGAAAACAAACCTTTGTGTAGTCACGCTGTCTCCTGTACTTTCCTAACAATCCACAACGAAAATATTTTAATATTTTATGGTTGGGGGGGGGGGGGGGGGGGTCACCACAACATGAGGAACTGTATTAAAGGGTTGTGGCAATAGGAAGGTTGAGAACCCCTGGCATAGATATTGGTGTGAGTGAGTGTATGTATGAATGCTGGGTTTCATTTGGAGGTGTTAAACTTTATGGACTACTCAGCATAAAGGCATGAACATTAAAGGAGAACCGAATCCTAAAAATAAACAATATAGCTACATATATAAACTGAACTAATTGATCCAGCCGTAAGGTTTAGCATCTCTATAGCAGGATTCTTGGATTCTGTTATTAGTGTCTGTGACACTCACATGCTCAGTGGGCTCTGAGCAGCTGTTGAGAAGCTAAGCTTAGGGGTCGTCACTAATTATCCAGCAGCAGCAGCAGCAGAAAATGAGCTTCCCTGGCTGTAATATAAGCTGATGCTACAGGTTTGCTGATTATTAAATTGTGATGTTTCTAATGATGTGTATTAATGACTAATCAGCCTTATATTGTGACTATATTTCTATGACACTATCAGGTGTATATTGTGAGTGGGTCCCTAAGCTCAGTAAGTGACAGCAGCACAGAGCATGTGAATCAGTGAATCAGTAGAAAAGAAGATGGGGAGCTACTGGGGCATCTACTGGGACTGAGACACAGATCTTTACTGCTAAAGGGCTGTGGTTGCCTTGGGCTGGTATACAAGCACAAAACATCATGTACAACATTTCTACATACTTCTTTAGTTAGGCTTTAGTTCTCCTTTAAGATGAACAGACTTACCGGGAAACTCTTCTTTAAGATTAGGAAAGTTGACGTTTGTGTACAAAACGGGCGCAACAGTTGCCATCTCACCAAGTGCTTCTTCCTTCTCCCATTTCAGTGTGCTCCTCTGTGCGTTAGACATTGTATCGCCTTCGGTCTCTAAGCCGGGAGACTGAGTCGGCCAGGCACTGGCGGGCTCATTTCCCATACCACGGTAGAGTGACGTCTTTTCCCTGTGAATTAAAAGATCATTTATTTGTAATAAATGGTGAACATCGGACTCTTGTACTGAATACAAAATGCACAAATACATTAGAGGACATTATAGACAAATACCAGGGGACCTTTTTACCCATAAAGAGGATCACCAGAGGCCACCCCTTCAGACTAGAAGAAAAGGACTTTCATTTAAAGGAACAGAGTAGGTGGTTCTTCACAGTGAGGACAGTGAGGACAGTGGAATGCACTGCCGGGTGATGTTGTGATGCTGATTCTGTTGATGCTTTTAAGAGGGGCTTGGATGATTTTTTGGACAGACATAATATCAAAGGCTATTTTGATACTAAATTCTACAGTTAGGGGCAGATTTACTAAATTCACCCAAAAAATATTAGTTTTTCCTCGATATTCTATTAGCATTCGATTTTCGAATAATTCGTACAATTCGAACGATCGAAGACTTCGATCGTACGAATCCTATTCGATGAGGACTTGGCCTCAGAAGCCTATGGGAGGGTTCCCATAGGCTTCTATTACAATTCGGTAGGTCCAATCTGGCGAAGTAGGCAGTCGAATAATTTAAAAATTTTAAATCCTTCGCTATTCGACGATCGAATAAGCCTAATTTGCATATTCGACCAAGCGAATAAATCCTACGATCGTTATTCGATCGAATTCGATCGAACTTTGATCTATTCAGGTGAATTTAGTAAATTGGCCCCTTAGTATAGCTATGGGCATATATGGTTTGTGTGAAAGAGTGGAGGTGTGTGTGTGTATGCTGGGTTTTAATTTGGAGGGGTTGAACTTGATGGACTTTGTCTTTTTTCAACCCAATTTAACTATGTAACTATTATTAGCATGTATTTATATGGTGCCAACATATTTTGCAGCGCTGATAAATGAATGCATTGTCCACCTAATGTATGTTATGATTAAATCAAGCCAATGAGGCACTACATGCAGCCTATGGTTAAAGGGGTACTGTCAGTTAATAATGCTACTCAAGCCAAATTTTGCACTGAAATTCGTTTCTCAAAAGAGCAAACAGGTGTTTTTATATTTCATTTTGAAATCTGACATGAGGCTAGACATATTGTCAATTTCCCAGCTGCTCCCAGTCACGTGACTTGTGCTCTTACTAACGTCAGTCACTCTTTACTGCTGTACTGCAAGTTGGAGTGATATCAACCCCTCCCTTCCCACCCAGCAGCCTAAACAATGGGAAGGTAACCAGATAACAGCTCCCTAACACAAGATAACAGCTGCCTGGTAGATCTAAGAACAGCACTCAATAGTAAAATCCAGGTCCCACTGAGACTCCTTCAGTTACATTGAGTAGGAGAAACAACAGCCTGTCAGAAAGCAGTTCCATCCTAAAGTGCTGGCTCTTTCTGAAAGCACATGACCAGGCAAAATGACCTGAGATGCACCTACACACCAATATTACTACTAAATAAAATACACTTGCTGGTTCAGGAATTAAATGTTATATTGTAGAGTGAATTATTTGCAGTGTAAACATTGTAATTTAGCAATAAAAACTACATGACAGAATCCATTTAAAAGGAAAACTATGGCCCTTTCAATCCCTTCATTTATTTTGTTGCACAAGGAAAGCAACATGGCATTGTGACTTACCTGCTCTCCGTATATGGTGGATGTGCTAAAGGGGAGAAAGTGCCTAGTCCAGCTCCTGGAGCCAAAGGGTTGTGCTGGAGATGAGAATTGGGCGGCATCAGGCCATTCACCATAGGCATTCTTGAAAAAAAGCCATTTCCTTTAAAAGAAAAGAAATGGACCGTTTCAGCACAAAATCCTACAACTCCAGTAAAAGGACAAGAGTATAATGTAAATGCAAAATCCAGTTTCCGTTGAAGTGCACCAAGTGCATTAGCTACTTTAACTAGGCCCCGATCCGCTAAAAGCCTGTAAAACTGTACTTACCTTCTGGTTAAAATAGCAATCCATGAACACAGCAAACTGAACAGTAAATGTGGTTGACGTATCGTACAGAAATGGAACTCAATCAATGAAGAGATATTAATGGAGCAAAGATTGTTTTATGCTGCGCTGTTGCCTATGCCAAGAGCGGTAATAAAGCAAATTCTTGCTGAGGTTTAAAGGAGGAAGGAGAGAGAATGAAATATCCCAATAGTATAGGACGGCTTGGACTAGAGAGGTACTGCAGACACCTACAGCTCTAGGTTGGCATACATTAAAGTCTATTAAAGTAATCATTGTATTCCCTGGTTGGCATGGGCTCTAATTAGCAATCATGGAGGAGGAGGCCTGGTTAAAAGTCAGAGGTTGAGAAAGGCCGATACTCATGAAAACTGTAGCCAAAGGCCACCTTTGTGTCGCCCCCAGCATAGTACACCTCCAACCGGCTCCAATTTCTTAATCTCACCCCCTTCACCAAGACCCTGTATGTAAAATACTACTTTCATTACTTTACACAACAGTTTTGTTGGCCTTGGATTTTTCAGATGTAAGGTCTGGCCAAAATCTAATACTTACAGCCCAAGGCCTGGGGTATAAGGGTACATAATGGAATGCCAGTCCTGTCTCCTGAGCTATAACACAATTAAATGTGTTTTTTATTAAAGGAACAGTTCAGGGTAAAAATAAAAACTGGGTAAATAGACAGGCTGTGCAAAATAAAAATGTTTGTAATATAGTTAGTTAGTCAATAATGTAATGTATAAAGGCTGGAGTGACTGGATGTGTAACAGAACACTACTGATTTTCAGCTCTCTTGGTTTCTACCAGGCCGTAACCAATCAGAGACTTGATGGGGGAACATGGGACTTTTACTGTTGCTTTTGAATCTGAGCTGAATGCTGAGGATCAATCGCAAACTCACTGAACAATTATGTCCCACGTGGCCCCCCTTATAGTCACTGACTAACTCAGAGTTAAAGCTGTTAGAGCTGAAAAACAGGAAGTAGTGTTCTGTTCTTATTTTAGAAACATTTTTTATTTTGCACAGCCTACCTATTTACCTAGTTTTTATTTTTACACTGAACTGTTCCTTTAAGGATATTCAAAGCAAGGCCATATATATATATAACCCAAATGGTGATGGAATCGAGTATCAAGATTCCGTGAGTTATGAGCAAATTATAGATTGTAGATTTTATTTTAGATGTATTACAGCTATTCAATGTATACATGAATGGGTGACCTATGTGCCATATATAAATAAATATCCACCAATCATAAGGCAATGACACAACTAAGTGCTTGAAGGAGGTGCCTCTACATTAGCTTGGTCACTTGGAGGACCAATAACACAGGCTCTATTTAGGAATAGTCACCGTGTGGAATAACCTTCACCCAGCCTTTAAACAGAGCAAAGGTTGAACCAGGACTGGAACTTACCCTGGTTGTGCAAAGGCAAGAGCTGTGTATGTGGAGGATGAGGATGAGCTGAAGGTGGTGGCAAAGATGGCGGATGGGTGGCTAGAGGACTCAGCACAGCTGTAAATAAATCTTCAACATCCTTTCCTTCAAGCTCTGTAAACCCAACAAAAAAAGGTAGGAACCAAACATTTTTTTTTTCATTAAAATTCTTTTTTGAACACCCACTTGTACGACAGAGTTTAACGAGGATGGGCATAATTACCTGGAATTTTATACATTTTCCCCAAAATTGCACCTGATGGGAAAAGAAAGGATTATTAGCAAACCGGTGGGTGGGAATGATGGAATGCAGGTAATTTGTATCAGTTCATTTAAACTCCTTTACAGTGAGGTCTCACTTCAGGGTTCATACAACGAGGAAAAAGCAAGTAGCTTAAGGTGCTGTTACAAGGCAACGGGCAGGCTTTGTGTAAAGGCCCCCATACACCGGCCGATAAAAGCTGCCGACAGACCGAGTCTGCAGCTTATTGACCCGTGTGTGGGGGCATCCAACGGGCTTCCCTGATTGATATCTGCCCGAAAGTTGGTCAGTTCGATCAGGCAGGTTAAAAAAAAAATAGTCGGATCGCGGGTGTGTACGCGGATCGCAGGTGTGTATGCGGACCCAGAATCCGACCACTCGTATTGCCTCTATCGTTGGGCCCTAGGGCCCATGATCGGATCAGTCCGATATCACCCACTTCAATGTGGGCATATCGGGGAGAGATCCGCTCGTTTGACGATATCACCAAACGAGCGTATCTCCCTGTCTATGGCCACGCTGGGTGAATGGTCCGGTTATCATTATCTCCCTTGATTAAAGAGGGATATTGTTAAGTGTAAAAGCAAAACAATGGTCCATTGTATCATAACAGGGAAATCTGGAAAAATGGAAGAGCTCAGCAAAAGAGCCATCACATATATGTCTGGAGTAGCTAGGAGCTAAGGAACAGCAATGTCTTGAGTTATACTAAAGGGGAACTATCGGGAAAATGAAAATGTAATAAACGCTTCAGCATTCTGAAATAAGAAGTTTTCTAAATATAATTAATTAAAGGGCAAGGAATGTGTAAAATAGAATAAGACTAGAAATGGTGTATTTTGTATACTAAACATAAACATGAACTTACTGCACCACAAGCCTAATCAAACAAATGATTTATGCTTTCAAAGTTGGCCACAGGGGGCTGTCATCTTGTAACTTTGTTATACATCTTTGCAATATCAAGACTCGCACATGCTCAGTGTGATCTGGGCTTCTTAGGGGCCGTCACAAATCATCAAAAAACTAAGCTGCTTGAGTTCTGCATGGCTGGTAAGTAAGGCAGGGGATCCCCCTGCTGTTCATAAGTATGATTGTTTCCCTGTCAGAAGTTAGGGACTGTATGACAATTCCTATCCACAGAAGTAAATGAAGGGAGAATTTCACTGCATACAGTCAGGTTTCTTATAAAAACAGTACACATTTTTTAATTACAGTATATTGGAGATAGATTTCTTTTTCATTAAAGAAGGTAAAAATGGGATTTTATTTCTTTGCCTTTCCTTGCCCTTTAATTATTCTGTATTGTTTCTGAAATAATCAAGTTTATGTTCACTATCCCTCTAACGGCATCTGTTTCTCTTCATTCTGTCTACATGCAGCAGTTGGGTGTCAGATATTCATTGACAGTTACATCCAATATGTCTTATAGGGGAGCTCTTTTTGCGTAGAAGATGCATTAGAGCTCACTCTATTAAACTCACCAGACATCATGTCTCTCTACATGCAGCATTTGTGCAAAAGGCAGTTATTTTGTTAGATTTTGTTTATACTGGAATCAATTATTTGAGTGAGCTCTAATACATCTGCTAGGCAAAAGGAGACCCCCTATAAGATATATTGGATGTAACTGTCAATGATTATCTGGCACCCAACTGCTGCATGTAAAGAGACATGATGTCTGGTGAGTTTAATAGAGTGAGCTCTAATACATCTTCTAGGCAAAAGGAGCCCCCCTATAAGATATATTGGATCTAACTGCCACCCAACTGCTGCATGAAGACAGAATGAAGAGAAACAGATGCTGAGCGAGGGATAATGAAGATAAACTTGATTATTTCAGAAACAATGCAGAATATTTAATTGGTTGTATTTAGAAAGTTTCTTATTTCCGTATGATGAAGCTTATATTAAACTTTCATTTTCGCGATACTTACCCTTTGAGCTTGGCAAGTCCCTTCTCCATTAATAAACTAAGGAGAGCGGACTGCACAGAAATCCATGTGTGTTTGCGAATGGACACTGAGTGGGAACAGAAATGTTGTTGCTCAGGAGAGCTAGGAATTTTAAAAGGTAACCCTGTCCCTGCTAACACCTAGCGGCACAGTGAACGCAGGCTCATGTTTATTGCCGCTTCAGTTAAATGGGTTTCTGGAAATTACAAGAGACGATTTAAGTGCCTTTTTGTCTCTGCAAGGAAATCAGCAAAACATTACGTATAATGGCACATTCCCAAGGACAAGGCTTTGTAACTTATTTTGACCTTTAAACATTTAATAGCACCAATTATTTTCTTGGCAAAGCTGCATTCTGTTTTATGGGTCTCCTTTAACCACTGCAAACCTCAAGAGGTGCAGGAACTACATACCGACGGCTACTAAACAAGACGCATAGGTAAACTGTCGAAATGTTGTCAGACTTCTTTAAGCTTGTGTTCCAAAACTCTGTCTCATATACCCCCCCTCATTACCTATGACTGTAACAGAAGGAATCCTGCCATTTAAATTAAGTATTAAAAGAAGAATTATGTTGTAGATCAGTGCAGGTCTATTTTCAATCAGCCCTATTTTTTGGGTCAACTTTTTGGAAGCCTCCATTCAAAAGGAAAGTATGATTTGGTTTTAAGTTATTTTTGCTCCTACAAAACCTGTAATTGTAACAAATGAAATCACATCAACCCATGCAATAGTTTATACTGTAAGGTTATCCACTCGGTATCCAGGCCTCAACCCTTGCAGTGCTGCACAATGCAGTGTCGGCTAGAGAATCCAGCTTATCTACTGCAGTACTGAAAGGGGGGGGGGGGTCTGCTTTAAAGTAGGGATGCACCGAATCCAGGATTCGGTTCGGGATTCGGCCAGGATTCGGCCTTTATCAGCAGGATTCGGATGCGGCCGAATCCTTCTGCCTGGCCGAACCAAATCCGAATCCTAATTTGCATATGCAAATTAGGGCCAGGGAGCTAAATCACGTGACTTTTTGGCACAAACAAAAAATGTTTTCCCCTCCCCACCCATAATTTGCATATGCAAATTAGGGTTCGGATTCGGTTCGGTATTCGGCCAAATCTTTCGGGAAGGATTCGGGGGTTCGGCCGAATCCAAAATAGTGGATTCGGTGCATCCCTACTTTAAAGGAATAGTTCAGTATAAAATTAAAACTGGATAAATAGATAGGCTGTGCAAAATAAAAAATGTTTCTAATATAGTTAGTTAGCCAAAAATGTAATGTATAAAGGCTGGAGTGAGTGGATGTGTAACAGAACAGAACACTACTTCCTGCTTTTCAGCTCTCTTGGTTTCCACTGATTGGTTACCAGGCAGTAACCAATGAGTGACTTGAAAGGGGCCACATGGGTCATAAATGTTGTTTTTGAATGTGAGCTGAATGCTGAGGATCAATTGCAAACTCACTGAACAGTTATGTCCCATGTGGCCCCCCTTATAGTCACTGACTCAGAGTTAAAGAGCTGAAAAGCAGGAAGTTGTGTTCTGTTCTGTTACACATCCACTCACTCCAGCCTTTATACATTACATTTTTGGCTAACTATATTAGAAAATAATTTACCCAGTTTTTATTTTTATACTTAAAGGAACAGTAACACCAAAAAATGAAAGTGTTTTAAAGTAATGAAAATATCATGTAGTGTTGCCCTGCGCTGTTTAAACTCATCTGTTTGCTTCAGAAACACTACAAAGTTCATATAAACAAGCTGCTTAGTAGCAATGGCGGAAATTGAAAAACGGCTACATGGCACAGGATACGTAATGGATATCAGCTATCTGCTTTGTAACTTGAGCCTTTTCTCCTTTGAATGGCGGTCCCCATGGCTACACAGCAGCTTATTTATATAAACAATAGTAGAGTTTCTGAAGCAAACACTGCAGTTTTTCCAGTGCAGGGCAACACTGCATTATGTTTTTATTACTTTAAAACAATTTAATTTTTTGATGTTACTGGCCCGTTAACTGTTCCTTTAAGGGTCAGTGTATGGCTCTTAAAGGGATACTGTCATTGGAAAACTTTTTTTTTTTTTCAAAAACACATTAGTGAATAGTGCAGCTCCAGCAGAAGTCTGCACTGAGATCCATTTCTCAAAAGAGCAAACAGATCAGTTTATATTCAATTTTGAAATCTGACATGGGGCTAGACATACTGTCAATTTCCCGGCTGCCCCTAGTCACGTGATGTGTGCAAGCACTTTAAGATGGAACTGCTTTCTGGCAGGCTGTTGCTTTTCCTTCTCAATGTAACTGAAGGAGTCACAGTGGGACATGACTTTTTATGAGTGCTGTTCTTATATCTAACATGCAGTGTTAGGGAGCTGCTGGGGAGGGGGATCTGGTTACCTTCCCATTGTTATTTTGTTAGGCTGCTGGGGGGGAAGGGAGGAGGTGATATCACTCCAACTTGCAGTACAGCAGTAAAGAGGGATTGAAGTTTATCGGAGCACAAGTCACATGACTTGGGACAGCTGGGAAATTGACAATCCGTCTAGCCCCATGTCAGATTTCAAAATGAAATATAAAAAAAAAAATCTGTTTGCTCTTTTGAGAAACGGATTTCAGTGCAGAATTCTGCTGGAGCAGAACATTTATCCCATGACAGTATCCCTTTAAAGTTGGCCAAACACAGGCTGACTGCAACTGTCTGGAAAATCCCTTCAGGCATGGATAGCATCTGGCCGAGGACGCAGTCTGCAGGCGCCTAATGTGATCCTTTTGCTGGCCCTACGTCCATAACACGCTTACATTTTGTGACAATTTTAATGATTTTTCATCACGGGGCTCAATTTGTGATATTGGATGAAACAAAATATTTTACCATCTGTAACCATTTTGTCAAGCTCAGGGCTCAGGATCCCATCCAGCTGATCCTCGCTTAAAGGGCGGGAGGTCTGTGCGACACTGGAATGGGCCAGAGCCGTAGAATCATCTGACAGAGTACCTATATCAAGCCCAGCTGGGGAAGAAAGAAAGAGACCAATATAAATCTCCACAACCCAATAAATAGGACCAAACTCGGTGCTGGACAGACTTCTGGTGCATGTGATTAACACTCTAAAAACCTTAAAAAAATACCTAAACACAAAATAGATCATGTTTATTAGACTGATTCATTAAAGGGCAAGGAAAGTGTAAAATAGAATAGGGCTAGAAATGGTGTATTTTGTATACTAAACATAAACATGAACTTATTGCACCACAAGCCTAATCAAACAAATGATTTATGCTTTCAAAGTTGGCCACAGGGGGCTGTCATCTTGTAACTTTGTTATACATCTTTGTCTGACACTGGCACTGCACATGCTCAGTGTGGTCTGCTTGAGTCCTGCATGGCTGGTAATTAAGGCAGGGGCTCCCCCTGCTGTTCATAAGTGATTGTTTCCCTGCCAGAAGCACTAAATGAAGGCAGAATTTCACTGCATACAGTCAGGTTTCTTATAAAAACGGTACACATTTTAAAATTAAAGTATATTGGAGATAGATTTCTTTTTCATTAAAGAAAGTAAAAATGGGATTTTATTTCTTTGACTTTCCTTGCCCTTTAAATACTGAACAGAAACAATGATGCATCTGCATGTTTGATGGATGAACTGAAAAATTAAATTAAAAAGCATATACTCAATGCAAAGCTCCCACCCGTCGTTCTATCGAACTATACAGAGTAAGGGACCTTTAACTGAATGGGAAGTCATTGCCAGAAACCGATAACCCTGGGCCGAGTGATATGGGAAGGGAGACGTAGCACAGCAATGAAACTCTTAATATTAGTGATTTTTTATTTCTTTTTTAATGGTGTATAGAGGATGAAAAGGTATAGAGAGAGGGAGGGTATAAAGGTGTTATTACTTTAGCTATAATAAGAGTTAGTTTGAGAAAGAAGGAACCATGCACAAACATTGTCACGGCAAGGACAAAAAGGCAAAGGTTAGTATATTGCTTTAAGGTTTGACTTTTGTTTCTCTTACCAAAAGGAGAGGGTGAATTTCCCACCTGGAAAGTGCATAAATCAAGACCTACAGGACCCAAACCAGATAAAACGCATGATTATGACCAAGGAAACGAAAGAATGAGTAGCAGCATGTGGAAAATTGCAGGAGCTCTGCAAAATCAGCATGGAAGCCAGCCAATGGCAAATGGAATGCAAAATCTTGATTGGATGAGAAAGCTCAGCCAATGAAATGACAGGTGTAATAAGGATACGTGATAGGTTGGTATAAAAATATACAGAGGGCTTATCTAGGGGTGGAAGTAAAGAAGAGACAAACCTTTTGTGGACATACCAGTTGTATTTGTGGACTTTGCAAGGTCGTCCGTAAGAATACCAAAAATTTCATCATCTGTGTTTAAGACCTCAGACAGATCAGCAAGGGGATCTCGCGAGCCACCTAAAATGTAATAATGGAGCAAGGCATAAGATGGGGATAGAAATGTAGCATGCCGTGTACAGAATGAAACAACCGAGAGTAATAGTCCCTTTTATATTATTTAAAGGGACACTGTCATGGGAATTTTTTTTTTTTTCAAAATGCATCAGTTAATAGTGCCGCTCCAGCAGTAATCCATTTCTCAAAAGAGCAAGCAGATTTGTTTAATGTTTCATTTTGAAATCTGATATGAGGCTAGAGATTTTGTCAATTTCTCAGCTGCCCCAAGTCATGTGACTTGTGCTCTGATAGACTTCACTCTTTACTGCAAGTTGGAGTGATATCACCCCCTCCTTTTTTCCCCAGCAGCAGCCTAACAACAGAACAATGGGAAGGTACCAGATAATAGCACCCTAACACAAGATAACAGCTGCCTGATACATCTAAGAACAGCACTCAATAGTAAAACCCATGTCCCACTGTGTTCCATTCAGTTACATTGAGAAGGAAAAACAACAGCCTGCCAGAAAGCAGTTCCCTCCTAAAGTGCTGGCACAAGTCACATGACCAGGGGCAGCTGGGAAACTGACAAAATGTCTAGCCCCATGTCAGATTTCAAAACTGAATATAAAAAAAATCAGTTTGCTCTTTTGAGAAATGGATTTCAGTGCAGAATTCTGATGGAGCAGCACTATTAACTGATGTGTTTTGAAAGATTTTTTTTCCCATGACAGTATCCCTTTAAGATAAAACACACAGCCAAGTATAGAATATGACTGGATAAAAGGCAGCATTTGAGCAAGGGACAGTTGCAATGCTCATGCATCTAACCCTGTGCTTTCAGTGATACATTATTGACATTACACATTAAAGAGCACCAACATGAAATTCAGCCAATGAGAAGCTTGAGCACACACACACACACAGTACCTTCAGACTGCTTAGATGGTGTTAAAGTTGCTGCAGAGCTGAGCATTGGATCGGAAGAAGGATCCAGAAAGCTCGTATTGACATTTGCCTTGTACAAAATGTTTGATGCATCTTCAGCCAGATTCTCCGCGCTTGCCTTGCTTTGCCTGCTAGTATCCAACAGATTTCGGCCAAAAAACGCTTCCTGAAAAGAAATGGTTAAGTAAAACGAATGCAATAAGCAATGCCCTGTTTATTCTGTGTTTATTCTATTTCATTTAGAAGAATTCATCATGAAGGCAGGGCAGAGTTAAATAGAGACACATCCCATCTCTCTGCATGCAGGTTTCTACTCCGTTACCTTATTTTAAAGAAAGACACCAGAGGATGCCATGGGCAATATAAACAGGGCTATAACCTTATCAGCCTAAAGCTGCAGGCAATGGGATAGAACATTATTATTATTATTATTATTATTATTAATAATAAAGCACTCTCGTACCAAGGCTTTATGTGGCCTTTACGAATAAGGAAAACAATATAAATAATGCTGTGAAAATACCAGATAAAAATGCTTGCAGTGTGCAGTATAATCTGGACTTTAAAATTAAAGAAACACAATGTTACAGGTAAAAGAGTAGAAATAACAGATATGTTGGCTCAAAACATGTCATGTTTGGTCCTTTAACTACAGTTGGACTCCACATCAATTCTCTGCATTGGGTTAAGTTTTGTTTTTCAGATTACGTTTGCAACACAGACATGTATAAATGTAAGTGGCCCTTTCAGAGGCAAATCATTGTTCTGCAATTATATCAAAGTAAAATCTATGAATGTTCCATGTATTACAACATCCTCTTTTTTGTGCAGAAAAAGAAAAATGTGCAGAGGAGTAGAGGAAAAAAACAGTATGGGACCTGTTATCCAGAATGCTCGGGACCTGGGGTTTTTCAGTTAATGGCTCTTTATGTAATTTGGATCTTCATACACTAAGGGGCCGATTTACGGAAGTCACGTGAAATGATCGAAGTTCGATCGAATTTGATCTAATACCGTTCGAAAACCGATCGTACAAATTTTTCGTGAAATCGTAAAGTGAAATTTGGGCTCTTCGATCATTTTATCAAAATTTTAATTCCTTCGATCATCGAATTATCGAATATCCGATCATTCGATCTATTCGATAATTCGATGATCGAAGGAATTAAAATTTTAAAGTCATTCGACCGTTCGATCGTTTGAATTTTTTCGGACGCTCGAATGAAATTTCACGATTTTTTCATGAAATCGAACGATCGGTATCCGATCGGACGAATTCATCGAGAAATCGGATATCGAGCAAAATGATAGCCTAAAACAATTCGATAAGCATTCGATGGTCGAAGGCTTATCGAAATGCGACTTTGGTCGAGCTATTTTCTCGGAATAATAGTGAATTTGCCCCTAAGTCTATTAGAAAATCATTTAAACAATAAGTAAACCCAAAAGGCTGGATGAGCTATATCTAAGTTTGGATCAAGTACAAGCTACGGTTTTATTATTACAAAGAAAAAGGAAATTGTTTTTTAAAAATTTGGGTTATTTAACTATAACGGAGTCTATGGGAGACAACCTTCCTGTAATTCTGAGCTTTCTGGATAACGGGTTTCCTGATAAAGGATCCCATACCCATAGGAAGATAAAAACAAAGACTATTACAAACAGGTCCCAGGTGACTGTGCAGACTACATGGGCCTTATATCTCACTGTAACACCACTCTCCATCCACACCTTAAAGGAGATGCATCAAATAAATGAAATAAATAATTTTGTAGGCAGTTATGAATAATATAAGGTATTGGCTTCCCATTGGGCTAAAATGTAATACTTTATTTAAATATGGGCCCTTTACTGGAGCTCCTTATAGATGTTCACTGGTCCATGTTTCAAATGAGGGGTAGGCATATCCTAACGGTCCCTGCCAGAAGAACAGTAGGAGGGTGATAGCCAATCACAGCCCTGCAGTCACACAAGCAAATACAGGCTTCAGTTCCCAATCAGGTCAGCCTGGCTGCTGATTGGTTCTGATCATACCGTGCTGAGCACTACCAGCTCCCCTGCACCACCAGAGAATTCAGCAGGGAGGAAATGAAATGTATGTGTGGGGCCAGTAGGGTTTTTGCAGAAATATTCAATAAATCAGATTAAAACACTACTTTTCTTTCCATAGTCTCTGGCCCAACTGGCTTTGCTGGGTGCTCGGCTTCATTTTATACAGAGACCTTTAATGGCAAACTAAAGTGTCCGTTACCTGTAAATATGCGGGGAACGTTTCTTCCAGTTTGTTCTTCTTTTTCCGGTAGCGCTTCTTTATTTTCTCTGTGCCGTCAGAGCCAGGAATATAATCATCTACTGGTGTTTCTGGCAGCTGTTCATTCCAGCCTTTAGATGGACATAAATGGGTTTTACACCAGTACTAGAGCGTTAATATTACAGTCTACAGTCACTATGGTGATACTTTCTCCCAATGCAGTCTGGCATACAAGAACAAGTAAATCATTTCTATGGAGATTCAAATAGTCAGCAATCAAGCTGGTCTACAATGCCTATAATGTACTTTCTTTCATCTAAGCTTCGAAGTATAACAAAGGCGCCAGATCAAGGACTGCATGGAGGAAGGCATATGGGAAACTTTCCTATCCGCTGAAAAGGTATTTATCCCTATTTTTGGGTTTTTAACACTATGTTTTCATATTGAGATGGGTATGCACTATGTCTATGTAGGACACAATGAATAATGGACTATCAAATTTCCAAAAGATGGCGCAATGGACTATAATGGACTAAGAGACTGTTGAATTCAATTGCACTCTTCACCCTTGTTATACTAATCGATTTATGTGTGCTCTGGTGTGGCACACTCCAACTCAAAGGGGGTTAAAGGGATACTGTCATGGGAAAATGTTTTTTTTTCAAAATGCATCAGTTAATAGTGCTGCTTCAGAAGAATTCTGCACTGAAATCCATTTCTCAAAAGAGCAAACAGATTTTTTTTATTCAGTTTTGAAATGGGGCTAGACATTTTGTCAATTTCCCAGCTGCCCCAAGTCATGTGACTTGTGGTCTAATAAACTTCAATCACTCTTTACTGCTGTACTGCAAGTTGGAGTGATATCACCCCCTCCCTTTCCCCCACCCAGCAGCCTAACAAAAGAACAACGAGAAGGTAACCAGATAACAGCTCCCTAACACAAGATAACAGCTGCCTGGTAGATCTAAGAACAACACTCAATAGTAAAACCCATGTCCCACTGCGTACTATTCAGTTACATTGAGAAGGCAAAAGAACAGCCTGCCAGAAAGCAGTTCCCTCCTAAAGTGCTGGCACAAGTCACATGACTTGGGGCAGCTGGGAAATTGACAATATGTCTAGCCCCATGTCAGATTTCAAAACTGAATATAAAAAAAATCTGTTTGCTCTTTTGAGAAATGGATTTCAGTACAGAAGTCTAGTGGAGCAACACTATTAACTGATGCGTTTAAAAAAAAAACATGTTTTCCCATGACAGTTTCCCTTTAAATAGTTTGCACATTGTATCACCAGACAGGCTTGAGAAAGGGCAAAAGTAAACCCGAAAAGTTGCCTGGTCGTTTGAACTTATCAATCCAAGTTTTCACTTTTTGCAACAAAGAGGTGGTGCAGCAGTATTTTTTTCCTGTATGTGTATACAAACTCCTGGCAAGAGTTTCTGGACTTCTTTGCACCCAACATACAAGGTTAAATAAGGTGGTTGAAGCACACACAATATCGACTACTTTGAATATCCCTCTAATCTGTATTAGTCTACCTGATCAAATCCTCTATTCGCCATGTGAACACACAATTGTATTCCTGATATATATGAAATAGATTACAGATGCGTCAGGTCTACACTGGGGAAATGGAGTGTACTGCATGCTAAGACCATAGATCAAACTCTTAAGATGAACATTGATTTATTTGCACATACTTTCATCTTTACCAGGGAGGAGCTCGGATACAGAACCAGAAGAATCTTTCCTGGAAAGTGACCTTCGGGATTTTCCTTGACCAGTTCGGCTTCTTTGGCGCACCATAAATCCACCGATACCTGGTAGTGAGGATGCCAGAAAACACATCAGTTAGTTGGAATAAAAAAACAGAGATTATTCGAATACACTCTCCTAATTTAATTCTTAATGAATCAGATGAAAGTTGAGTGTAGGGGATGACGTAGTTGGCCAGCTTAAATATATTGCAATATATGGACAAACAATCCCTGTTG
>CM044442.1:7803564-7824332 GCA_024363595.1 Xenopus borealis
AAAAAAAGTTGAACTTGATGGACGCGAGTCTTTTTTCAGCCTAACTTACTATGTAACTTATCCAAACCCCAAACAGTGCAGAAGACAGCAATCAAACAATGAGTCATGGAAGCCCACACGCCCAAAACCAAGCTAAGATAAAGATCAAATGATTGTCAATTGTGGTTTCTCAGGAAATCCAGAGGGCCAATATTTCTTTGGAATCTTACATATCGCATGAGCTACACAATAGGCACCTTGAGCACAAATTAGGGAATTCAGAGTTTGACATCGGTGGTTAGAAAAGGCAAGTCAAATCTTTCCTCAAAATATTTAAACATATTTACCTGTCGTGATCTGGGTCTGCCTGGAGAAAACTTCCTTTTGGTGATAGCTGGCTTACCCATTCCGATTTTTGGAGTCACAGAGATAAATGTGGCTGAAAAGGCATTCCCTGTGTTATGGAAACTGACGGGAGTTTGAAAGGGCTCATGAGAAGGATGAAAGTCTATGGAAACTGCTGGTGAGGAGGACACACTGGTCTTACTCGTATCAACAGATGTGACGGGAGAGTCCATGCCTGTGGGTGATTTTAAAGCTTTGTCTATGAATGGTGAACCGGCTTCTGTTGACGGTTCACTAGTAGGGGTGACCTCCATTTCCACCGCATGAGACATTTCAGATAGAAGAGGATCATCATTCTCTTTTGTAATATGTTCATGACCCCCAGTTGAATCAAAGTGCTCATCCATCTTGGAAAAAGTATCCACCTTGCTCTCAGACTTGGGAGATTTATGAAAAACGTCCAGGGTGTTTGATTTCGTTTTATCCTTTACAGAGGTCTCCATCTCCTCCGGCAGAAGAGACTTGGGCCCATCGTGCAGAGACTCAGACTGCAGTATCGAATGTCTTTCCTGTTCAGCCTCCTCCGTGACCCCTTCTGGCATTGCAGATTTAATTTCAGCATGAGAGGTTTCCATTTCTTTTGGGTCATCTGAATGGGAAAAATCATTTTCCAATTTTCCTTTTTCATTGTGCAGGGGTGTCTCTGCAATAAAATGGCACATTTTAAGTGTCGGCAGAGAAGGCTGTCAAAACAAGAACTCATCCAAAAGACACGTTACTCTACCCCCCCCGCCCGTGGTAGTTGCCTGTAGTTGTAGCTACAGTACATATAGGGGCAGATTCATTACAGGTTGAAATGAAAATATGAATTTCTATTTTTTATGGTCAAATTCGACTAGGGAATTATCCAAACTCAATTAGAGTTTTTTTTTATTTTTTTAAATCAAATTCAATTTTCAAGATGCATCATATAAAGATGTTGAGAAGATAAAAAGTTCCCTTCAAAATAATCAGTTTCATCTGGCAAAGTCACTCTTAGTAAAAGTGAAGAAACTGGAGAAGAGAACTCAACATTGTCCACCAATGTACACCATAAAGCACTGGTCCCACTAAGAGGATACAGCGTGAAGGCCAGTTGGGGACAGACCTGTGTTGAATAACTATTTGCCCTCCTAGAAGTCCACTTTGAACGTCAATTAGAAGGAGATTTGTGGTGAACACCACTTTGAAGAAAGATATTCTTGATATTAAGGCTTATAGGAGAATTCAACCCTTCCTTGAAAAAACCAGTGTCGGATTGGCCCACCAGTACACCAGGAAAAGTCCCGGTGGGCCCTCATGCTGCTAATTTGGCCAAGTTCATGGCCATTTCCTATTTCTAGAGGCTAAATAGATGTCATAATAGATTATAGTATGTAAAGAAAATACACTAGGAGAATAGAGGTTGAATGAGTAGAGGAAGAATAACAGTACTAAGAGTGGGCCCCTGGTCTAAGATTTTTTGGTGGGCCCCTAGTGTAAGGTTTTTGCGTGGGCCCCTGATGTCCCAGTCCAACACTGGAAAAAAACCCTAACCCCACTCCCCCCCCCAGCCTACATGCTACCTGGGCATATGCCCCTAACGTTTTACTCGTTTAGGAGTCGGTGTTCAAGGCAGCCATCTTCTTTGGTAATATTCGTGACTTCTTTTGGTGATTCCTGTAAATTTTTTAGAACCGGGAATATGCTCCAACTGCACATGCGCCGAAACACGAAATAATAACCCGAAGATAAGAAGATGGCTGCCGTGAACTCCAACACTTGAATCTGCCGCCAGGGGTAAGTAAAAAGTTAGGGGGATTTTCCCAGGGTAGCAAGTAGGCTGGGGCAGGGGGAGTGGGGTCTACAGGGGGGTAAGGTTTTTAAGTATGGCTTTGGTTCTCCTTTAAGGGGAGCCCTTATGTTCCACATAGGAGAACAGTTGTAGAGCAGATCAGTTAGAGAGGCTGCCATTTAAACTCATTGCCAAAACTTTTTATCACAGCATATATAGTGGATAGATGCCATAAAAACCCACACAAAGAGAAGTGGAAATATCAATGGTATAATACCTTCAGTGGTGCAAAGAGTTGTTGAATCTGGAGTAATGTGATTAAGTGCTTTATCTTGAAATGATGTTTTTCTACCCGCATCCATCTCCATTTCTCCTGTGCAAGCTTAACACACAATATTTAGTTAGTATCATATTATATATTAATACACATAAAGCACATCAAGTCTGCAGGACTGCATATACAGCTTTATATTTGCTTTCCTACTTCTTCCAAATTCCTGTTTCCTACAGTCCATTCAAATTAACATGCACAAGTAGGCTAACCATTCCTTCCCGATCCCAACTTGAGCCAATCCACTACACCCTCATGACTTACATTGCCTGCACCCATCACTTAGGTTAACACCTAAAGGAGATTTCAATTGGGGTGAGTAGGATTGTGTAACATAAGCAGGGAGGAGCTTGGGCTGAGTCAGACCCGCAACCTGCTTAATTCAGCTCCCCGCGAGTAAACTTGCAGAGTTTCAGGCCAGTATATACATCTCAAGTGGGCTACTGATTTGTTTTGACTATAGTTGCATAAACCTGAAGTACAATGTGACTTTAATTTCTATTTCAGAAACATGATTTATTGAATGAATGTTGAAAAAGGGGGTATACCACTCTTTAAAGGAGAAGGAAAGGTTAAAATTAGTGATGTGTGAATTGGCGGTGTTTCTCTTCGCCAAATTTTTCACAAATTTCTCCAGAAATTAGCAAAATGGCATATAATTAGCGAAACGATGCGGCATCTAAAAAAACATTCCCGCATTCCAAAACAAGACGCCGGTGAATTTTCCCCGGTGAAGTTTTACTGGTGTTTCGCGAATGTAATCGCCGGCGGCAAATCAGGGGAATTCGCCCTGAACTTGCCCCATCACTAGTTAAAATTATTTAAGCTTCATCAGAAAGGTCTATATAAATACACCAGTAAACCCTCAAAGTAGGGATGCACCGAATCCACTATTTTGGATTCGGCCGAACCCCTGAATCCTTCCCGAAAGATTTGGACGAATACCGAACCGAATCCGAACCCTAATTTGCATATGCAAATTATGGGTGGGAAGGGGAAAACATTTTTTACTTCCTTGTTTTGTGCCAAAAAGTCACGCGATTTAGCTCCCTGGCCCTAATTTGCATATGCAAATTCGGATTCGGTTCGGCCAGGCAGAAGGATTCGGCCGAATCCGAATCCTGCTGATAAATGCCGAATCCTGGCCGAATCCCGAACCGAATCCTGGATTTGGTGCATCCCTACCTCAAAGTAATGCTGCTCTGAGTCCTCTGTCAAATGAACCACAGCATTTCTTTCCTTCTATTGTGTCACATGGGCTTCTGTATCAGACTTCCTGTTTTCAGCTTAAACTTCCAGGACTTGGGCTTGAGCATGCTCAGTTTGCTCATCTCTCCCTTCTCCCCCTCCCTCCTGTAATCTGAGCCCAGAGCTATGAGTAAGCAGGGAGACTCAGGCAGGAAGTGATGTCACACCAAGCTAACCTGACACCAAGCTAATATGGCAGCTGCTATCCTAAACAAACAAACTAAAGAGCATATAGAGCAGTTTACTCAGGTATGGTAAAGCATACTGCAGAATAAATATAGTCTTATAGCTTGTACTATTGTGGCTAATCTATTGGCCGTAAAGTGCCTTGGTAGCTTTACTTCTCCTTTAAAAGCATTCCTGCTGCAGGCTTATCACACATTCAGGTTTCCCTTTCAGCTCTCTTCGCATTTGGGTGCTTAGCACGATTTCAAAGAATGATTGGTGCTTCAGTTTCCTTTGTTGGTGTAAAAACCCATGCTATAATTACTGTTTCTTTACCAAAAACACGTGCTTCCGGTAACATAAGCAATAATGTGTAATTCTAAAAACAAATGTTGAAGTGAGGCGTAAATCATATGACATTCCATCACTCCCAGGTTAAAAGAACGCCAATACTTTAAACGGAGATTGTCAAACATGGAAATACATATTCTAGCAGTCATGAATGCAAAAGCTCCCACTGATTATACAAAATGACTCTTTCTGAAATCTGAAACTGCTCCATGGGTTCCATGATTCATTCAAAAAGCATTCCGTTGTTTTTTTCCCCCAGCACAAATGATAGCCCTGTGGCATTATTCCATAGGAACCTATGGAAATGCAAAAGTCCTGGGATTCTCTACTGAAAAGTACATGATATTTTCATTACTTTTTCATTTTTTAGTGATACTGTTCCTTTAATATGAATGAATATCTTTACAATAGCGCCACCTGCTGGTCATTTTCTGACCACCAAGTAGTCAAGGAAGAAGTTGTCAGGATAAAGGAAGAGGCCGATGTTCTTCTGCTTAGGAAAGATTTGAGAAAGGTTTCTAATTTTATTCCTAAGTAGAAGAACATCAGAGCAGCCTCTTATTTCTCCTGACAACTTCTTCCTTGACTACTTGGTGGTCAGACTGGTGGGAAACTGACCAGCAGGTGGCGCTGTTGTAACAAAATTCATTCATTTTAACAGTACATGTATCTTTTAATACAGGGGTCCCCAACCTTTTTTGGTTTGGGGACCAGTGTTGAGGCAAAATATTTTTCAAGGACGGGGGCTCTGGGGGGTCGGTATCCATTTCGATGTGCCAGCATCCAATCCCGGGCTAGGCTCCGTGACCCACTCCAGGACTACATCTGGCCCTGTTCTGGGCCTCAGCCCTGTGGTTGGGGACCCCCTTTAATATCTTGGAATATAAAAAAAATAATTAATTTTTTTTCTTAGAATAGCACCCTCATAAATTTCACTTATCTTAAAGGTGTACTTCTCCTTTAAGGTTGATGCAGATTGTACCGACTTCAATCAAGACTAGTATAGTAATTCATTCAAAATCCTGCAACCACCACAAAAAAGGGAAGGAAGTGCACCAACCGTTGTTTGCCTGGCTCAACTCCAGTCCAAGGCAGTGATCGCCAGGCTCACCTTCCTCGTCAAGCTGTTTACACAAAGTGCACACGAAGTCTTCTTTTAACTGATCATCGATATCATTTTCTGTACATTTTTCACAGTCAAGATGAATCCACCTGGACATATAGGCAATAATATATGAATAGGAATTGTAGCATATAGTGACCCTAGTCTTACTCATGCGGTATACTAGAACAGTGTTTTCCCCGATACTATGCAAAATTTTGCAGAACATCCCTTTAAGTCTGCTCCTTTCTCGAAAAGAGAGACTATTAAAGGGGTGGTTCACCTTTAAGTTAAAGGGATACACGGTCATGGGAAAAACATTTTTTCAAAATGCATCGGTTAATAGTGCTGCTCCAGCAGAATTCTGCACTGAAATCAATTTCTCAAAAGAGCAAACCAATATTTTTATATCTCATTTTGAAATCTGACATGGGGCTAGACATTTTCCCAACTGCCTCCAGTCATGTGACGTGCTCTGTCAGAAAGCAGTTCCACCTAGGGTGGCTGCTAGGGTAGTGTGGACCATAGCAACCAGATTGCTGAAAATGCAAACTAAAGAGCTGCTGAATTAAAAGATACAGAACTCAAAAACCACAAACAATAATTGTAAAATGCTTCAGTATATCACTCTCTAATTCACATTAGTTTATTTAAAGGTGAACAAACCTTTAATCTATGCCAGCAAAGGTATTCCCCTGTACAAAGCACAATTCAGCAGGAACAGTCCCCTAAGTTTGCTCATAGTCTGTACAGAGAAATCCCATAAAACTATGTCACATAGGTATTCCCTGTACTAAGAACAATTCAGCAGGAACAGTCCCTAAGTTTGCTCATAGTCTGTACAGAGAGATCCAATAAAACTATGTCACATAGGTATTCCCTGTACTAAGCACAATTCAGCAGGAACAGTCCCTAAGTTTGCTCATAGTCTGTACAGAGAGATCCCATAAAACTATGTCACATAGGTATTCCCTGTACTAACCACAATTCAGCAGGAACAGTCCCTAAGTTTGCTCATAGTCTGTACAGAGAGATCCCATAAAACTATGTCACATAGGTATTCCCTGTACTAAGCACAATTCAGCAGGAACAGTCCCTAAGTTTGCTCATAGTCTGTACAGAGAGATCCCATAAAACTATGGCAGCATAGGTATTCCCTGTACTAAGCTCAATTCAGCAGGAACAGCCCCCAGACGGTTACCTTTTGCACACATGGCAATGCAGCATGTCTTTCTGAAGCTCGGGGTGTAAGGGTTTGTCACAGATTGGACACGGCAAGGCGACTTGATGCTGGAAACAGGAGTCACATATACAGTTCAGGTGCCACAGGCAGCTTGTCCGTGTCCCACACTCTGCACATATTCTACAGTTCTGCAAAGAAGAAATGACAAAGAAGTGTTTAAAGGGCCAGTGTCAGATCCCTCCCTTTAATAAATCAGTGAGTACTTAGAGGCTAATAAAACCAATTGACCAACATGCACACTCATGTTCAGCCCTGTTACTCACCTTACATTTCCAGCCATTGGTAGGAACAGAGTCCATTACAGGCTGCAGACAAAACGTATGGTATCCTTTATCACACGTGTCACATACAAGCATCTGGTTGTCGTCCCCAGAGTGCCTAGAAACAAAGAGGATTCCGAGTCATTAAGCTTGCAAGCACTACAGTGTCACCCATATCATTACATGTTGTTACTTATTAGCGGACACCATGATCAAAACCAAAACTGAACTTGAAATAATGATGCTTGGTAAAGTACAGGACAATTGGAAAATCTATGCGAATATTCGGGTGGTTTAAGTCAGCAGGAAGACTAGTCCATATTTGTTCTAAGATCAGCTTGCACTCAATCCTTTTAACTCACGTCCCTACTAGTTACTTGGCACATTAAGTACCTTTTAAATGGTTGCAAAAAAACATGCGAGTTAATAGAGGTTTATAAAATATTGGATTTTAAAGGAACAGTAACATCAAAAAAATGACAGAAAATATCATGTAGCGTTGCCCTGCACTGTTAAAACTGATCTATTTGCTTCAGAAACACTACTATACTTCATATAAACAAGCTGCTGAGTAGCAATGGCAGAAATTGAAAAAACGGCTATATGGCACAGGATGAGTAAAGGATAACAGATAACATTATGTTCTACAGAGCTTATCTGCTATCTCCTGTGTAACGTGAGCCTTTTCTCCTTGCCCCCATGGCTATACAGCAGCTTATTTATATAAACAATAGTAGTGCTTCTGAAGCAAACACAACAGTTTTTCCAGTGCAGGGCAACACTGCGTTATATTTTTATTGCTTTAAAACAATTTCATTTTTTGATGTTACTGGTCCTTTAAGTATCTAGCACCCCTTAGGGTAGGGACAGACAGGGAGATTCGGGGAGATTGTCGCCTGCTAAAAACGCCAGGCGACAGAATCTCCTCGAATCTCCCTGTCTGTCCCTATCCTTATAGAACAACCAACCTCGTAATCACCAAGGTGCCCTATTTACCAGTAGGACTTTCCAGCTGAAACAAGGTCACCCATGCCGATTAGAAGAAAAGAAGTTCCACCTAAATATTGGGAAGGGGTTTGTTACAGTGAGAGCTGTGAAGATGTGGAATTCTCTCCCTGAATCAGTGGTACAGGCTGATACATTAGATAGGTTTAAAGGAAAAGTAACACTTCTGCCCAAACCGGAAGTACAATGTTACTACTGCTGTACGGAGGATTTTTTCAGCTGCCTAGTATTATATCTCCGTCTTTATTTAATTCAGGTACTGGGAGATGGTGCTTGTGGGCAGTGTTTTTCTTTCAGTAATTAATTTTTAAGAGCAGAAAAGACTGCTCTGACCTGTGTGCTTCAGAGATCAATCAGTCTGATGTACGAAACAGGGCAGCCGAAAAATCTTCCGTACAGCTATAACAATTGATGGGCTTGGGCAGAAGTCGGCTAGGAGAATAGGTTGAGTGGCACATGTTTGATCTTGCAGAGGGAATGTTGCCCCGTCGCCTTTAGAAGACCAGAAGTAGAGTTATATCATGGTTATTTTTTTGTAACACAGCATTGCAAGTGGTAAACTTAGTGCAGGGTAGAACAGATTTTTTACTAAAAATATTTTAGTGTTACATTTCCTTTAAAGAGGTTGCCCACCTTCCAAACACTTTTTTCTGTTCAATTGTTTTCAGATTGTTCCCCAGAAATAAAGATTTTTTTTTCAATTACTTTCCATTATTTATTTTGTACTGTTTTTCCAAAATCTAAGTTTAAAGTTGAATGTTGGTGTTTGAGTCTGGCAGCTCAGTAATTCAGGTGCAGACTCTAAACTGTTACAATTTTGCAACATTTAGTTGATCCATTTCTCAGCAGCATCTCTGGAGTATTAGCAACTATTGTATCAATAAAACAGCTGCCTGTAATGAAATCCAGAGAAGCTGCTCAGCAGGGAAAAAAGATAAAAAATGTATCCACTAAATGTATCAATTTACAACAGTTTGGGTGGGGGGTCGGCGACCCCTCCAGCTAACAGAGCTGCTTTTGAACGGGGGTCCCCAACTGTCGGGCTGCGGATAGTCCTGGACTGGACCGCCTAGCCTGAAATTAACAAGTTGCGCCGAAATGAACATACTGGATTGGATGCCGGCACGCCAAATTGGATGTCGACCCTGCAAATATTTTTGCCTCAACAGCAGTCCCCAGACCAAAAAAAGTTGGGGACCCCTGCCTCAGAAGGTGAAAAATGACACTTTATACTTCAATACTATAAAAAGGTGACAAACAGAAAATATAAAGTAATTGGGAAAAGTCGTTAATTCTGGTGATCTATCTGAAAACAACTAGTTGTTTAAGGTGAACAACCCATTTAAGAAGGGGTTGGATGGTGTGTAGCAAGTGAGCGAATACAGGGTTATTGTCCCATTGCCATTTTGGAGTCAGGGAGGATTTTTTTCCCCTTTTGGGGCAAATTGGAGAAGCTTCAACTGGGGTTTTTCGCCTTCCTCTGGATCAACTAGTAGTTAGGCAGGTTATATATGTAGACTTTGTAGATCTTGAGCCAACATGTCACTCTGTGATGAAACGCATGCAATGTGTCGTGTGTCCTGAAGATATAGGAAGTGAATAAGAAATTGCAGGTAAGAACTACATTTATCCGACTGTCGGATGGAGACGCGGCGTGCAAACACACCAGTTGTACAACAGTACATTATTACTAAACCCCTTTCATGTTTGGTGTTACTGTTCCTTTAAGTAATAATCAAAACAAAAGTAAAAGTGTTAGGGCTGTGCAAATGAGCTTGGTCCATGCACCCAACGCTTATTTGGAAATGTTTTTGAGGCTGTCCATGAAGCCTACTTCCTGAGGACTCTTGCAGCACTGAGGAATAACGGGGAATATAAAAACCGCCTGCGACTTACTTGCAGTTTTGGCAGATCTTACAGTCTGGGCACTGCCATCCTGCTCTCTTCAGCGGCGTCACGGTAATATCCAGACACATGCCGTGGTAATGCTGCCCACAAGTTGTACAGAAGAGCTGGTCCAACAGGTCTCCAGAGCTGTCGCACAACGCACAGTTTGCGTCGTCCTTGGCTGTGGGGAACAGAACGAAATAGAACAATACGCCCACGTAACCCTCCACATATGACAAAGGATGAACGTAGAGAATACTCACATCTCTCAAGTGCCTGGTCGATATGCTCTGGGCACAAAAGTGTTAAGCAACGAAGATCCTGAAATGTGCCCGCGCCGGCCGCACAAGGGTAATGGTAGGTCTGCGTACAAGTCTCTTCACAGCATTTTATAGTAGCGCCAAGGTGCTTACAGTATGCACAGCGCTGAAACACACAAGTTATATAAATAATAATAGTCATGTTTCCATTATTTGAAACACATACTGTACATATATATATATAAAATATAATTTCATTCACCATTGTCCCAATTAAACAGCTCCTGTATTAAAAAAAAAATACATTCATCATCAAAGGGGTGATTACCACCTTTAAAGACACAGGACAATTTTTAATTTCCTTTGCATTTCCCATAAAGAACATATATAAAAGGCTGTTTCTCATTCAAACACACAGCGCAATACGGACAATGTAGAACGTTCAGCAAAAGTGCAGGCCTTAAATAAGTAATAGGAAAGCTACAGAGGCCATTTATTACCAATAGATTAGCCACAGTACAAGCTACACTACATTTATTCTGCAGAATGTTACCATACCTGAGTAAACAGCTCTAGAAGCTCTCTCTGTTTGTTTAGGATAGCAGCTGCCATATTAGCTAGAGGTGACATCACTTCCTGCCCGAGTCTCTCCCTGCTCACTCATAGCTCTGAGCTCAGGTTACAGCAGGGGGGAGGAGGGACGAGAGAGGAGCAAACTGAGCATGCTCAAGCCCTAGCCCTGGAGGTTTCAGCTGAAAACAGGAAGTCTGATACAGAAGCCCATGTGACACAATAGAAGGAAAGAAATGCTGTGTTTCTTTTGACAGAGGACTCAGAGCAGCATTACTTTGAGGGTTTACTGGTGTATTGATATAGACCAGTGGTGTACAACCTGTGGCACAGGATGGATATGACTGCGGCCCAGCTTGAAATGCTCAGTTCCCAAGGAAACGTCATGTTGCAAAGGATATATAACAGTGATCCCCAACCAGTAGCTCACAAGCAACATGTTGCTCTCCAACCCCTTGGATGTTGCTCTCATGGTCCTCATAGCAGGTGCTTATTTTTGAATTCCAGGCTAGGAAGCAAGTTTTAGTTGCATAAAAACTAAGTATAGTACCAAGCTGAGCCTCCTGTAGGCTGCCAGTCCCGAAGGGGCTACCAAATAGCCAATCACAGCCCTTATTTGGCAACCCCAGGGACTTTTTCATGCTTGTGTTGCTCCCCAACTAATTTTACATTTGAATGTGGCTCACGGGTCAAAAAGGTTGGGGACCCTTGATATAGGAGATGGTGGGACTCTGCCCATTTCCCAGTTAGTAATAATATTATAATAATAAGTCTTTGTAATATCCAGGTGTCCCATATTCCAAAATATCTACAGTTTTTATAAGAAACCTGACTGTATGCAGTGAAATTCTCCCTTCATTTACTGCTGTGGATAGGAAATGTCAGACGGTCCCTAACTTCTGGCAGGGAAACAATCATACTTATGAACAGCAGGGGGAGCCCCTGCCTTACTTACCAGCCATGCAGAACTCAAGCAGCTTAGTTTTTTTTTTATCATTTATGACGATCCCTAAGAAGCCCAGATCACACTGAGCATGTGTATGTAGTCTAGTCTTGCAAAGATGTATAACAAAGTTACAAGATGACAGCCCCCTGTGGCCAACTTTGAAAGCATAAATCATGTGTTTGATTAGGCTTGTGGTGCAGTAAGTTCATGTTTATGTTTAGTATACAAAATACAGCATTTCTAGCCTTATTCTATTTTACACTTTCCTTGCCCTTTAAGTATGTTCCCATATGAAAATACTGGCGCTTCTACAGCATCACCTGCCAAATGCTTATCAGCTCTTTTATAGCATGAGAGTCGTGTACCTACGAGGAGTCATAACTGCTCGGCTAATGAGCTTGCCATGGATTAATATGCTCGGCGCAGATCAGCATTCATTTTACTACCCGTTTAACAACGTCCCGAAACAGATGTGAAGCCCTGCGAACTCACTTAGCCTTCGTGTTTACAAAGTGTGATGACATTTTTACAATTATGCATAATTTGCTCCCCCAGTATTAGGAGGAAACATAATAATTTCTTGCCATCTGCTTTTTAATTTCGCATTCAGATCCTGTGCATGGGAGTCGCGGAGAGCGGAGCAACGTGTTTATGCAAAACGGTGAATAGAAAAGGAAAACGGTAATTTGAATCATTAACGCAGCTGACAATGGACTCGGCTTGTGATGGAGCTGCAACAACATTGTTTAACTTCCCATGTTACTAAACCAGCAAATGCATCTGAAACACTTATTGGGGTGTGTGTGTGTGTGTGTGTGTGTGATCGCAAGAATCTGGTAACCTCAGATTCATTTAGGAATCCTGTAGATGCCAAAGAAATTACTGCACTGCTGGTTCTGACTCTTGAAACGAAGTAGCTCTCCTCCAGCCAAAACACAATTTCCCAGAATCTTTGCTTGCTCCTAGTTTAAATAGCTGCTTTCTTTTACATTGTTATAAGGGAGAAGAACGTGGCCCTAACGGCTTGTGGACCCTCCTGTGTTGCACAAAAAAGCTCCCCATTTCTTATAGCACTCAATGTTGGGGGCAGAGGAACGCTGGTAACCTTACATTTCTCCATGGTTGAGTTGGGGGGTCAATGACTAATCATGTGACTGATTTAAAAGAACAGGTATGGGATCTGGTTTCCAGAATGCTCGGGACCTGAGGTTTTCCTGATAATGGATCTTTCTGTAATTGGATTTTTCATAACTTACGTCTACTAGAAAAATCATATAAACACGAAATAAAGCCAATAGGCTGGTTTTGCTTCCAATAAGGATTAATTACATATATCTTAGTTGGGATCAAGTACAAGCTACTGTTTTATTATTACACAGAAAAAGGAAATTGTTTTTTAAAATCTGCATTATTTGATTATAATGGAGTCTATTGGAGACAGCCGTGCCGTAAATTCAGAGCTTTCTGGATAACGTGTTTCCAGATAACGGATCCCATACAGAAAAATCATACATATGCCTAATTTTCCAATATTCTCTGACTGAGTAGCGTGAATGCAAGGTAGCGGGGTCATGACTACAGAGGATGCAGACCCTGCGGCTGTAGGGGGTACGGGGGGGCCCCAGGAGGCCCTTACTCATGAATGCACAAGCTTTTTTTACTTGTGAGCCACATTCGAATTTAAAAATAAGTTGGAGTGCAACAAAAGCATGAAAAGTTTTCCTGGGTTGTCAATGGCTATTGGTTGCCCCTATATGGACTGGCAAACTACAGGTGACTCTGTCTGGCAGTACCTTTGGTTTTTATACAACCAACACTTGCCTCCAAGCCTGGAATTCAAAAATAAGCACCTGCCTTGAGGCCACTGGGAGCAACATCCAAGGGGTTGGAGAGAAGCATGTTGCTTGCTAACTGCCCTAACTAATGAGCAATTTCAATACAATGGAACCTCAATTTTACTTCCCCTGATTTTAAAAGTGTTCCCTTATTTTACTTTATTGTTTTGTGGTCCCACCACTATATGATGCATTTCCCGGATTTTACACAATTTTTTTCTGGTCCCCTGACAAAACGTAAAATGGGGGTTCTACTGTAGGTATTGGTAAAACAAGACAACCCGGGGGCCATAAAATGAATGTGCGGTGGGGCCCAGTAACATCTAGTTGCACCGTGCAACAGAAGACAAGGACAACTTTGGAGTTGGAGCTCCATCGCAAGGGAACTGCCTCTATAGGGTTAAACTCCAAGCTTTATCGGGTTGCTAATTAGCTTTGTGCTTCTTTCGAGTCCAGCTGCTAATGATACTGATCAGAGAGCCACGCAGTTCAGTGCAAGGAGATGACTGCAGTTTGCCCGGGTGCCAATTAAAAGTTGAGTGGAGCAGACAGGAGAAGGATTGGCACATTAGCACGGCTGCTCCACATTGGCTGACATTTCACAGCACGGCAGTTAAGTGAGCTGACAATTTGACTTCACATTAATACAAAGGCTGCAAGTAGCCGTGTTTGGCTCCTAGCTCGGCCTATCTCTCTCCATCCTTAACCTTTATGTCTCACACATGAGCGAGCACGGTGTCTGCCCTGACCTTTGCAGAGGGGCCAATACATCACGCTTGCTGCATGATGGAGCAAACAATCTGAACAAATGGGGGCTATGACTCTGCATGTTAAAGGGACACTATGCCAACCCTGTAGGCAGGTCTGTGACTGGGAGTCAAAATAGGCCCTGGCATTTCAATTACAGAGAGCCCCAAACAGCCCCCCACCAGCCCAATACATAGTGGCTTTCTATGGGACCTTACAGCAGCCCCTCTGGCATTTGCCAGAACCCACAGATTGCCAGTCCGAGTAGGGTTGCCACCTCACCCCTTTAAAACCGAACACATATGGAATACACAGCCTGCATGGCTAATTAGCAATACATTTAGATGCATGCTGCAGACTGAACTGATTTATGTGCAGCCATGCATCATGCATCTAAATGAATTGCTACTTAGCCATGCAGGCTGTGTATTCCATATGTGTTCGGTTTTAAAGGGGTGAGGTGGCAACCCTAAGTCCGAGCCTGCCTGTAGGGCTGTCCTTATGGAGTGAAACAAGGATTCTCCCTGGTCTACCAACAACTACTATGTTTCTATTGCCACCTGAGAAACCTATAACATAGTTAAAGGGATATTGTCATGTCATAACGAATCAATTAATAGTGCTGCTCCAGCAGAATTCGGCACTGAAATTCATTTCTCGAAAGAAAAAACAGATTTTGTTATATTTCATTTTGAAATGTGATATATTGTCAGTTTCCCAGCTGCCCCAAGTCATGAGACTGATAAACTTCAGTAACTCTTTACTGCTGTACTGCAAGTTGGAGTGATATCATCCCTTCTCACCCCCATTCCTCAGCAGTCTAACAACAGAACAATGGGAAAGGTAACCAGATAGCATCTCCCTAGCACAAGATAACAACTGCCTGGTAGATCTAAGAACAGCACTCAATAGTAAAATCCAGGTCCCACTGAGACACATTCAGTTACATTGAGTAAGAGAAACAACAGCCTGCCAGAAAGCAGTTCCCTCCTAAAGTGCTGGCTCTTTCTGAAAGCACATGACCAGGCAAAATGACCTGAGATGCACCTACACACCAATATTACAACTAAAAAAATATACACTTGCTGGTTCAGGAATGAAATTTTATATTGTAGAGTGAATTATTTGCAGTGTAAACAGTGTCATTTAGAAATTAAAGGCTACATCATAAAAATGATGTCAGAATCCGTTTAAAAAAGAAACCCAAAAATAAAATTATTCCTTATGAATGAAAATGCTTAGCAATTGTTCACTATATATTCCCTACAAACATACAATGGTTTAAACGTTATTTGTAAATACAATGGCTATTGGAATAAGGGATGCACTGAATCCAGGATTTGCCCAAATCTACGGGGCAGTTTTATCAAAGGTCAGATTTATGTGAAATAGTTTTTTACTCTAATAAATCCAAATGTACTCAAAACGCAAATGTTTTCTTATTTCAGAATCAGAACGTTTTCCATGGTCGAGATTTGATAAATCTCACATTCAAATTTATATTCAAGTTGGAGCTTTTAAATTCGAAATTGTGAGTCTTGAAACAAAAAAAGTGTCTGACTGAACTCAATCCGAATCAAATTTGATAAATTCGATTGAATCGAACGATTCGAATGAATCAGTTGATAGAATCGAATGATTCGAATAAATTGTACGATTCTAATAAGAAAACTTTTCAACCATTCGATGGTCAAAGTACTTGCCCTTTAAAAATGTATTCGATTGCCTACTTCACCAGACTAAACCTACCGAGTTGCTATATTTGCCTATGGGAAGCTTTTCTGAGTTTTTTGAACGAATAGAAATCATCAGATTTTTTCGTGAAATCGGATTAATTTGTACAATTTTCTTGTGAAATCAGATTTGTCCGATTTTTTCGTGAAATCGGATATTTAGTACGATTTTCTCGTGAAATTGGATGAACGCTATTCGATCATTCGAATAGCGATAAAAACCTACAAATTCGATATTTGATTTAGTCGGATTTTATTTCGGGAAAATTTCGAGGGTCGAATTCGAGGGATAAATCTGCCTCATAGTGTTACAGTTTGAACTATTGTGGCAAATCTATTGGCAACAAACTGCTCCGGTAGCTTTCCTTCTCCTTTAATAGACTTGCTTGCTTCTGCTACATTGTTTCAAGAGACAAAGCCAGCAATGCAGAAAGTGACAGAAAAATACTTCTTTCGTTTTAAAATATAATTAACAATTTTTAATGAACGCGCAATAGAATTTTCCACCCCTGGATTTTACATTTTCCCAGTCCCACAAAGGCAACCTGCACTTTTTTTTTTCTTAGCTGGATTTTATATTTTGTTTTAAAAAGGTCTGCCATTTTGACGTGGCCCCTTGGAATACTTAAACATAAAATGGGGGCTCTACTTTATAGAGTAGCCCCCCCATTTTTTTCAGGGGACCAGAAAAAAATGGGCATAAAATCCCAGAAAATGTAAAATCAGGGGATGTAAAAGGGAGGTTACACTATATATAGCAAAGTAGTTTTTTTTACTTTTGTGTTTGCGTCCCCTTTAAGCCGCAGACTCAGAGGGTCGTCCCATAATTTCTCTTTAAAGGGGTGGTTCACCTTCAAGTTAACTTTTAGTATATTGTCAAAGGGCCAAATCTAAGAAAGTTTTCAATTGGTCTTCATTGTTTATTTTTCATAGTTTTTTAATGATCTGCAATTTTCTTCTGTTTCTTTGCAGCTTTCAAATGGGGGTCACTGACACCATCTAAAAACAAATGCTCTGTAAGGCTACAAATGTATTGTTATTGTTACTTTTTATTACTTATCATTCTATTCAGTCCATCTCCTATTCATATTCCAGTCTCTTATTCAAATCAATGCAGGGTTGCTAGGGTAATTTGTACCCTAGAAACCAAATTGCCGACACTGCAAACTGGAGAGCTACTGAATAAAAAGCTAAATAACTATAAAACCACAAATAATAAAAAATGAAAACCAATTGCAAATTGTCTCAGAATGTCACTCTCTACATTATACTAAAAGTTAACTCAACAACCCCTTTAAACAACATTTCTGCAGAAAGCAACTCCCTGGGCTGTTTTTCTACGTCTTGGAGGTGTTGCCATGGCAAACGCATAGGCTTGAAAATAAGTGAAATACTTGAAAAACAAAGTCTGGATTTGTCAGCACCTCCAGCAATTGGTCTGAAAGTAAATGTCTTGAAATCAGGAGCAAGTCTGCATGTGGCAGTGAGCTGGGAGTGTGCCGTAAAGTAACACAATATACAGCACAGGGACCCCCCTCTGAGATAACAATGGCCTCTGCAACTGGATCGTCAGCCTTGGGGCTGGCAGCCTTAAAAATGACATTACTTCTTTGTTAGAAGCACTGAAAGCAACTGGTCAGATGCCATTAATAAATGTCTGAATATGCTAAGGGGGCTGTAGTAAGAGTGCAAATAGCAAGACAGCCGGCTGCTGATGAATGGCTCAACATTCCAACTAAACCTCAGTGCTGAAACTAGATATTACTGGGCCCCACAGCAAGTCATTTTTCTGGCGCCCAAAATGTCTAGAGGTTGACTTGTTTTACCAATATTTATTGAAACTCTATATGAATTACGGCCTCATGGGGCCCCTATACCTCCTGCCCCCCCCAACCCCGCAGCTGCAGGGTCTGCTTCCTCTATAGTCATGCCCCTGATAAACCTACCATACCCAACCTGCCCCAGGTCGGCTAGACCCTGCCCAAGTAATGGGTTTTGGACCATCAATACAATGAGCCTTTGCTGCATTATGGGGTAAGGAGGATACAGCTGCACTAGGTCCATTGGAACATGTATGTATTATGATTGACTAGTAACCAAGTTTGGTTGTAACAATCCAGCATTTAAAGAGATACTGACGCATGAAATTAAACTCTTTTTTACATCTATTATAATAACTGGCTTTGAAAGCTACTTCTAACTTTGCCATAAAGTATTTGCATGATGCTTTGACATTACTTGTCTGATCCCCCATGTTCCTGTATGAGGGGGCTGACATATTTGTGCACCCGGCATCTGTTATCATTAGAAACTGTAACTAACAGGCTGAGATGGGACTGTTAGGTTGGCAAAGTCAGTGTCAGAGAGTCAGGCTTAGGAAATTCAACAAACAATGATATACAAAAACAAACCTCTCCGCAAAAAATGATCAACATGACCTATAGGTAACATGTAATGTACATTCATATGTCAAATAAATTTTTTAGTGTCAGAATCACTTTAAGTAGGAGAAATAACAGCCTGCCAGACTCCATCCCAAAGTACAGGTACAAGTCACATGACTGGGGTAGCTGGGAAACTAACAATATGTCTAGCCCCATGTCAGATTTCAAAAGTGAATATTAAAAAAAAATCTGTTTGCTCTTTTGAGAAATGGATTTCAGTGCAGAAGTCTACTGGAGCAGCACTATTAACTGATGCGTTTTGTCCCATGACAGTATCCCTTTAAATGTTTTGCAACTGTACTGGCAGGTATAATACAGGGGTGGATACTATATTACCACTGGTTACTAGCAATTAAATCACATGCGATTCAGAGAATTGCACCCTGATGAAGATTTTCCCTTTAAACGAGTCTCCCATAGAATCCATTTTAATGGAGAACTAAAGTGTAAAATAGAATAAGGCTAGAAATGGTGTATTTTGTATACTAAACATAAACATGAACTTACTGCACCACAAGCCTAATCAAACAAATGATTTATGCTTTCAAAGTTGGCCACAGGGGGCTGTCATCTTGTAACTTTGTTATACATCTTTGCAAGACCAAGACTACGCACATGCTCAGTGTGATCTGGGCTTCAGTTGGGAGGTTAAGCTTAGTGATCATCATTATCAAATCAGCACAAGTCAAATAATATCTACCATAGAAGCCAATACAGCAAGACTGATTAATAATCAGAATATACAGACTGCACTGGGTCTGTTGATACAAAATTCTACGCCGTCATCGGCTGCTCTACAGGGAAATAAACAAAGCTGCTCATGTTCTGGTAAGTCCCTCCCCCTGCTGTTTGAAAGCATGATCCTTTCCCTGCAGAGCAGTTAGGGACCGTCTGAAGTTTACAATCAGCAGCAGTCGGAGCAAGTAAATGATGGGGGAATTTCACTGCATACAGTCAGGGTTCTTATAAAAACAGTAGACATCTTTTAATCAAAGTATAGATTTCTTTTTCATTACAGAAAGAAAAATTGGGTTTTTTTTTTTTTTTTGCCTTTACATCCCCTTTAAGCAAATAATTCAAATTTTTAAAACTGATTTCCTTTTCCTATGTAATAATAAAACAAAACAATCCTATTGGCTTTAATAAAGATTGTTCACCTTTTTTTCAGTTCAACTGTTTTCAGGTTTTTTTTAGCATAAAGACTTTTTTTTATTGCTTTCCATCTTTTGTCTCTTACTGTTTTCCCAAGAGGAAAACCATGGCAAGTGTCCTAGCAGCCCTATGCTTGTTGGCCTTTAATAACTTCACAGAGCCATCCACCCCAGCCCCCTAATTAGGGATGCACCGAATCCAGGATTCGGCCTTTTTCAGCAGGATTCGGCCGAATCCTTCTGCCTGGCCTAACCAAATCCGAATTTGCATATGCAAATTAGGGCCAGAGAGGGAAATCACGTGACTTTTTGGCACAAAACAAGGAAGTAAAAAATGTTTTCCCATTCCCACCCATAATTTGCATATGCAAATTAGGGTTCGTATTTGGTTCGGTATTCGGCTGAATCTTTCGGGAAGGATTTGGGGGTTCGGACGAATCCAAAATAGTGGATTTGGTGCACCCCTAACCCTGGGATGAATGATTAGAAACTCGATCGAATTTTCAAAAAGATTCAAATTCAAATTTCAAATATGCAAATTAGGTAAATTCGACTAATAACCAGTAAATTCGATCGAATCGAATGATTAGAATAATTCGAATAAAAATCTGGCAGAGGTAGTGGGGGCTAAAAGAAATAGAAATATTTAGGTGCAAATTTACTAAATTCACATCTATTCACATGAATGATTCGAAACTCGATTGAATTTTCAAAAAGATTCAAATTCGAATTTCGAATATGCAAATAGGGTCAATTCGAATGATTATAAAAATTCGAATAAAAATCTATTCGAATACTCGACTATTGAATAAAAAAATTTAATTACATTTTTATTCAAATCTGCTGAAGTGGCCTTGGCAAATTTTGATCGAATTAGAAAAATTCAATCGAACGGTTAAAATCGCTCGATTCGAACGATTTGGAATTTTTATAAGTCGATCGTTGGACCAATCGAATTGTGGTAAAATCCTTCGAATTCGAAGGATTTTAATTCCCTAACTATTTCCATGGTTGAATTTCGAATTTTTTTCAATTCATAATTCGACCAATAGTAAATCTGCCCCTTAATGTAGCTGCATGGATGCTAGCACTGGTTCAGGGGGCCCTAGTTACAGATTTATGGGCTTGGTAAAATATTTTATGCTGCCGCACACATGGATGCCGGCACAGTTTTGGTGAGGCAATCAGAAAAGGGGACTGGTTAAATATTTTATTTGGCTGCATTGGATGCTGGCAAAATTGATAAATTTTGTCAGTGTGCTGCAGTTTTTTAGACTTTGTATATGATTTTCCCTCTCTGGGTTTCATTACAGGCAGCTGTTAGAATTGATACAATAGTTGCTAATACTCCAG
>CM044442.1:7826467-7842178 GCA_024363595.1 Xenopus borealis
GGGGGGGGGGGGGGTAGGCCGGAGGGGAGGAGGGCCTACAGGAGGGGGGGTTTTGCACCAGAAGAGTTGACTTTACCTTTATGGGCATGCAAGCCCATAATTAAACAGGAGTTTAAAATGCTCCAAGTTCTTAAGCCCGGGGCACATCAAAATACACATTACTTCCCTTTTCCCTGGGAAATTTCCTTTTATTTATTTCTTTTGCATTTCTGGTCTATGCAATTCTAGCTTTAGAAAAGAGTGTATTAAGGCCCACTGGTTAAGGGACCAGTAACATCAAAAACATTTTTTTAAAAATTAGTTTGTATACTAAGAAAAAAAACACGAACACATATAAAACTTTAAAATTGCAAAGTCTTTATTAAGAAATTGCTTGTGCCCCTCTTCAGAAAAGGCGATCAGTCGATCCATGTTGCAGCGCTCGATTTCTCCCCCCTGCCTTCCTTATAGGAGATTATAGGAGATAGCAATTGAGCGCCGCACGATGGATCATCATCCTGTCGCCTTTTCTGAAGAGGAGCAAAGGCAGAGTTCGGTACGTTATTTCTTAATAAAGACTTTACCATTTTAAAGTTCAATATGAGGTTGGTGTTTTCTTTTTTCGTAGTACAACAAGGAATTTTTAGAGAAATGTTTTGATGTTGCTGGTCCTTTAAACTGCAGACGTATACAAGGTCGACTTCGGCTGCATTGTTTCAAGAGACAGAACCAGCAGTGCAGAGAGGGACAGGCAAATGCTGCATTCAATAGCAATTATATACACAAATATGGTAAATAATTGCAGCAGGTATCGCATTCGATATTTGGCTTTGTTGAGGAATGACCCTTTACCGTCACATTTTAATCGCTTGACTTGCAGGTCATTGCTGAGATGGCAGGAGATGGTGTAAATAAAAAAATAATTTACAGAGTGGGGGCTCCGGTTTGGGGGTAACAGTAGTTTTTTTTTTTTTTCTTTTTTTAAATTTCCACCTACCAGTGTAGGACACTCTCGCCAGGAGGGAGCTCCAACATGGCTGCTGGGACTGGGAACTCCCTCCTGGTGCAGGTAACTGGAGGGGGGGCAATTAAAAAAAAAAAAAAAAAAAGCTACTGTTATCCCCAACCAGAGTGTGGGTTCTATTGGCCTGTACCTTTGAGGGGGATACTATATTTCACCAACAGGTGCCCTTTAAAATAATCCTTGTGCATGGCTGAAACCAAATCCTAATTTGCTTATTTAAATTAGGTGTGGGAAGGGAAATCATGGGAGTTTTCGTCACACAACAAGGAAGTAAAAAAACATTTTCCCCCACTTTTTCCTTTCCCGCCTCTAATATGCGTATGCAAATTCGGAATTGGATTCGGTTTGGTATTTGACCGATTTTTGCAGGAAGGATTTTGGCATTTAGTGCATCCCTACTTTATAGATACTAACTCATGGAACCCACGGAGAGCAATGTGAACTGAAGTTATATTATCCAATAGGAGACATTTGTTATTTGTTCAAACTCTGATCACGGACAATGAGTAGACTAAATGCAGGAGAGAGTGACCAACGTAATCCAAAACATGGAGTGTAAGCTCTGTGCAACAGCCATTCACTATTCCTGGATATCATTAGCAGCACCACATAAGAACACAATTCCAACTCCTTAACTCATTATTACTCTTAGGGGGTTATTTATTTTAGTCCGAATGCCACAAAAACTGGAAAAATTCAAGTTTTCAAAATCCACATTTTTTGTGCGGATAAAAATTGGATTTTTCTGTGATTAATTTAACCCTGAGGATGGAAAATGTCCACATCTGAAAATACTACATCTCTAAGCTGTCGGGGTCCTGAAGAAGTCAAAGGCCCCATTTCAAATATATATAAGTCTGAGCGAAGTTTCAGCCAAAAATCCAGAAAACTCTGCAGTTTTGAGCGAATTCATGAAAAATTAAAGCGTTTGTGGTCATAAAACCCAAAAATTTGTTGGGTTTTTTTTCCCCAAAACCCCTCATTTTTCCAAACCAATTTTATTGAATTTTTTCAATAATTATGGTCAAATTGTAGATTCTAGTTTGATTGGACTTGTTTTACTTAAAAAAATCAGAAAACATCGAATAAATGACCCCTTTATAGTCAAATGCAAGTTGTGGAACGTTGTTACAAATACAGTTTGATACTGTTCCATAGTCTGCATTTGTTCCAAATATTCCTTAATTACACACATCCTTGATGCGGCTCCTCTCAGTCTCCAAACTAAAGCTGTTGACACATTGTGCTGCCATTATCAAGCTTCGCTTCGTCCCCACAAATAAACATACGAAATTGAAACATTACATTTACATGTGTAGCCTGACTGCTGAAATGCTGAAGCTGTTTGACAATAAATGGCTTCAGCCAACCACTAACCATGAGTGTTCTGCCAGGGTATATAAACTTATGAGCACAACTGTATATATATTAGGGATGCACCAAATCCAGGATTCGGTTCGGGATTCGGCCAGGATTCGGCCTTTATCAGCAGGATTCGGCCGAATCCTTCTGCCTGGCCGAACCGAATCCGAATTTGCATTTGCAAATTAGGGCCAGGGAGCTAAATCACGTGACTTTTTGGCACAAAACAAGGAAGTAAAAAATGTTTTTCCCTTCCCACCCATAATTTGCATATTCAAATTAGGGTTCGGATTCGGTTCGGTATTCGGCCAAATCTTTCAGGAAGGATTTGGGGGTTCGGCCGAATCCAAAATAGTGGATTCGGTGCATCCCTAATATATGTATATATGTGAACAAAAAACCAGCACCAAGGGTCTTATAATGAAAAATCTTGTTTGTATTGTTATTACATGTGCAGAACCTTTTTCAAGGTAAATGTGCAGGTACAAAATCCAAATTTATACCCTCCACCCACAACACGTGAGATTACCTGTGACACCATGTTAAAATTTAACTCTTTGGATGGCCATTCGATGGCTTAAAAGCAATAATCTTATATTAATACATTTCAATAAATATTGTGGACATTATAAAATTATCCTTAGTGTACAGTGCAATGTGCTAAAAAGTGTGTTAAATATATATATATATATATATATATATATATATATTAAATATTTATATTTTAAAACACCTTAGCCATACATATATCCTCAAGAATATATTAGTCACTCATTGCATCTAATTGCAAAACATTAATCATAAAATGTTGCAAAGTGCAAATAGTATCAAAACCTTTCTAGGAAGTTAGACGTAGCATAAATATTCGTTACATTGTTCCTTCAATCACTCATATTAATCCCACTATCTCTTACTCAAAAAAGCATTTAATTGGAGGGTGGCGTTCAATCCCTTGGGGGCCACACATCCCAGTTCAAAATTCCAAAAGGCCTCTTTTTGTAATAAAATCGGATTCACATCCCCTGCTCTACGTGGGGATTTCACTTGATCGATAGGCATACATTTGAATGAGGCAATCGGATGTTTAGCTTTTAGCCAATGTTGGGCAATCGGCTGTTTGGAAATATCTTGTTTCACTTTTTTGTCAGTATAATTGATGTCCAATGGCGCTCGTATGGTGGACCCCTATGCATGCTAATTCTGTCACGTAGTTGTCTCGTAGTTTTGCCACAATATGTTAGCCCACAAGGGCATTTAATGATATAAATCCCATTCTGCGAGCGACAAGTTAGTCTATGCCTAATCCGATACGGCTTGCCACTGACCCCCCCACCCCCACTCCTGACCCCCCCAAAAAATTTTGCCTCGACACTGGTCATCGGACCAAAAAAGGCTGGGGACCCCTGCTTTAATACACAGATTTAAAGCGGGGGGTCATCGTTAAGTTAACTTTTAGTATGTTATAGAATGGCCAAACCTAAGCAACTTCTTCATTGTTTATTTTTTACAATTTTTCATTTATTTGTCTTTTCCTTCTGACTCTTTCCAGCTTTCAAATGGGGGTCACTGACCCCGTCTAAATAAACAAAACTCTGCAAGGATACAAATGGATTGCTATTGCTACGTTGTTTTTCTCTTCTTTCTATTCAGGCCTCTCCTATTCATATTCCAGCCTCTTATTCAAATCAGTGCATGGTTGTTGGGTAATTTGGAGCTTAGCGACCGGATTGTTGAAATTGCAAACCAGGAGAGCTGCTGAATAAAAAGCTAAATAACTCAGAAATCATAAAAAATGAAAACCAATTGCAAATTGTCATCTCTCTACATCATACTCAGGATATCACTCTCTACAACTCCTTTAGGGTAGGGACAGACAGGGAGATTCGGGGAGATTCTGTCGCCTGGCGTTTTTAGCAGGCGACAAAATCTCCCCGAATCTCCCTGTCTGTCCCCAGCCTTAAGCAGACATCCATGAGCCAGATCACAAGACTCGTTAAAGGTTTTTCAATAACAAACAGATGTTTGATGCTTTTTAATGAGAATCCCCTCAAACTAACAAATGTTTTTTTCTGGTGCAAACGTCCCTGACAGTGGGAATCAGGTGGTTTCAGAAAAAAGTAAGGATAATGAGGGATTAAGTCAGGCAGCTAAGACCCTGGTGTAACAGGTTGTTGTGTCGATCAATAATCCACTCTACCAGACACCAGAATACAACATTAGACTTAAGGTGGCCACGGACGTAGCGATCACGATTATTCCTGGAAAAAATCTTTTCAAGAAAGATAATTTATTTCAATACACACGTGAATCATTAGATATATAAATAGAAACAACAGAATTCTACATGTATCTGACCAGGACTGGACTGAGAATCAAAATAGGCCCTGGCATTTCAGGTACACAGAGGCCCAATCAGCCCACATAGAGGCCCAAACAGTCCCCACCAGCCCACTAAATACTGACTTTCTATGGCACCTTATAGCAGCCCATCTGGCATTTGCCCTAACCCACAAATTGCCAGTCCGGGCCTGTATCTGACTATTCAGCACTAACAATGTCCGATGTTCGGGTCCCTTCAAAGGCACCCGAACAAAAATCTCTGCCAGGACCAATCAACGAGCCGACTGATTTCCAAGTCTTCTGCCGATATCGGTTGGCTCATCTCTCACCATACGTGGACCAAATATGATATGAAAATTTGTTTCGTACAATAATATCTGTGCATGTTTGGTCACTTTAAAGGAATTGTTCAGTGTAAAATAAAAACTGGGAAAATAGATAGGCTGCGCAAAATAAAAACTGCTTGTAATATAGTTAGTTAGCCACAAAATGTAACGTATAAAGGCTGGAGTGACTGGATGTGTAACAGAACAGAACAGAATATTAAGGTGGCCATAGATAAAAGCTGCCGACAGACCAAGTCGGCAGCATATTGGTCCATGTTTGGGGCCCATCAGATGGGCTTCCCTGATCCTGGCCAAAAGTCAACCTGAAGTCAATCGGGCAGGACAAAAAATCCTGCAGGACTGAGGTCACATCTGTTCATTGATGCAGTCCCGTGATCCGACCCATATTACCTACATTAAGATCCAATCGTACCCGGATCAGTCCGATATTGTCATGGTGGGCATATCAGGGAGAGATCCACTCATTTGACAAAATCAACCAATCAGTGACTTGAATTTTAGCTGAATGCTGAGGATCAATTGCAAACTCACTGAACAGTTATGTCCCATGTGGCCCCCCTTATAGTCACTGACTAACTCAGAGTTAGAGAGCTGAAAAGCGGGAACTAGTTTTCTGTTCTGTTACACATCCACTCACTCCAGCCTTTATACATTACATTTTTGAATAACTAACTAGATTACATTTTTTTATGTTACAATTATGTTACAATGAACAGTTCCATTAAGAGGACACGACAAGAAAAATCTGCTAAACCAATAAAAGGCACAATTTCTGCAACAGATTTATTCCCAGTCTAATATGATCATAAGGGACAGATCCTTCTGAGCATGAATGAAAATTCAGAAAGTGTGTATTCAAGATAGACTCACTTCTGTGCTCCCTGAGACAACGGCTTTGTCCACATTGAGCAGCTCTTGCTCTTCAGTCTGGTGTACGCCCGGTGACCATTGTGCACAGCGGAGGTGAGCCCAGCACTGACCTAAATCATTTCCAAATGGGAGAGAACAAGGTTAATAATAGAATGAAGCTGTAACAGTAACCCATAACAATGCTGTGTGCTCAAAGGGATTCTGTCATGATTTTTATGGTGTAGTTTTTATTTCTAAGTGACACTTTATACTGCAAATTATTCACTCTGCAATATAAAATGTCATTCCTGAACCAGCAAGTGTATTTTATTTAGTTGTAATATTGGTGTGTAGGTGCATCTCAGGTCATTTTGCCTGGTCATGTGCTTTCAGAAAGAGCCAGCACTTTAGGAGGGAACTGCTTTCTGGCAGGCTGCTGTTTCTCCTACTCAATGTAACTGAATGTGTCTCAGTGGGACCTGGATTTTACTATTGAGTGTTGTTCTTAGATCTACCAGGCAGCTGTTATCTTGTGTTAGGGAGCTGCTATCTGGTTACCTTCCCATTGTTATGTCGTCATGCTACTGGTGGGGGGGGGAAGGGAGGGGGTGATATCAGTCCAACTTGCAGTAAAGAGTGACTGAAGTTTATCAGAGCACAAGTTACGTGACTGGGGGTAGCTGGGAAACTGACAATATGTCTATCCCCATGTCAGATTTCAAAATTGAATATAAATAAATATGTTTGCTCTTTTGAGAAATGGATTTTAGTGCCGAATTCTGTTGGAGTAGTACTATTTACTGATGCGTTTTGGAAAAAAAACACGTTTTCCCACGACAGTATCCCTTTAATAACAGCCGTGTGACAATACATACATACAATAGTAACTGATTGGTATTGGACAGCCTGAGTGTGGTTCATGGTTTCTGGAGAACGTGTGCATTATGGACAGAGGGATGCAATCGTGGACTATATTTACAACATAAATGGACATTGTAGTGTTGGACTTTGATGCATTATTGCACTATTCTACAACTTTGTCTGCTATTTTTTGGCTATGGGAGGAAATCACTGTGGAAATGGGAAATCCCATTATTATCCCTAAAGCCATTTTATTTTTATAGACATGCCCATTCTAACAAATAATATATATTGAATGTTCCATCCTACCTGAGGGCTCAAATAAGGCTTGAATATGGAAATCATCGGGCCGACCAACTTGACACAGTTCATCCCAGAATTTGCCGGTTGGTTCGTCAGATGTGGTCTGGGTACTCGCATTTGTAAACGAGCCAACATCTTGTGGAGACTTTGCTCTGTAGGCAGAAAACAAGAGAAGGGTTAAACAAAAAGACTATCATTCTATAAGTTCTATAAGGCCCCCATACACGGGCCAATAAAAGCTGCTGACAGAGTTGGCAGCTTATTGGCCCGTATGCAGGGCTATCAGACGAGCTTCCCCAATTGATAGGAGGCCGAAATCTCAATTGGGCAGGTTAAAAAATCCCGTCAGATAGCGACTGAATCTGTGCTTGTACGCGGTCCCACTATTAGTCTGCACGTTGCGGATGCATTATGAATCAATTGTTGGACCCTAGGGCCCACGACTGGATCAGCCCGATATCGCCCACTTCAATGTATCTATGGTCACCTTTAGCAGCCAAGGCCGGGGCCGGTATTACAAATTTACCGGCAATGTAGCTGCCGGTAAATTTGTAATACCCCTTAAAAAAGGCCCTTGCCCTGCCTTAATTCCAATTAAAACTTACCTTTCTTGCCGTCTTTAGCCGATCGCTCGTTGTGGCTCTGCCCCTTTGATGTCACGCCCCACCCCTTTTTGCATCACGACCCACCCCTTTTTGACCCCCGCCGGCCGGTAAATTTTTTAGCAAAAGGTGGCAACCCTAGTTACCATATTGATTCAGGTTAATGCGAAGACTCTGACGAAGTCGCCAAATGAGAGGATCTCTCCTTGATATGCCCACACCGAAGTGATCGATATCGGGCTGATCCGATAATGCATACGAAACAGGCAGTCAGATCTCAGGACCGCATACACGCACAGATGTGGCTGTGACCCAAAGGGATTTTTTAACCTGCCCAATTGAGATCTGGCCGACTTTCGGCCACATATTGATCGGGGAAGCCAGTCAGACAGCCCCACACACACAGGCCAATAAGCTGCCGACTCAGTCTGTTGGCAGCTTTTTTCAGCCCTTCTAGATAAAATGTGCGTTTTTTTGCACATGTATGGGATCCGTTATCTGGAAACTTGTTATCCAGAAAGCTACAAATTACATGAAGGCCATCTCCCAGGGACACAATGTTAAAGGGCAGCTCAGTATAAAAAAAACTGGATAAATAGATACTATGTGCAAAATAAATCTGCACTGAATATCGTATGAAAATTTGTTTAGTACGATAATATATGTGCGTGTTTGGCCACCTTAAAGGAATTGTTCAATGGAACATAAAAACTGTGAAAATAAAAAATGTTTCTAATATAGTTAGTTAGCCAAAAATGTAATGTATAAAGGCTGGAGTGACTGGATGTGTAACAGAACAGAACACTACTTCCTGCTTTTCAGCTCTCTAACTCTGAGTTAGTCCGTGACTATTAGGGTTGGCACCTGGCCGGTATTCTACTGGCCTGGCCGTTATTTTTGATGGTTGATCCCAATGTTATGAATAGGAAAAAAAAGATAAATATATAGGAAGGCCGGTATTTTTTTCAGGAAAAGGTGGCAACCCTAGTGACTATAAGGGGGGCCTCATGGGACACAACTGTTCGGTGAGTTTACAATTGATCCTCAGCATTCAGCTCAGATTCAAAAGCAACAGTTAAGACCCATGTGGTCCCCCCTCAAGTCTCTGATTGGTTACTGCCTGGTAACCAATCAGGGGGAACCAAGAGAGCTGAAAAGCAGGAAGTAGTGTTCTGTTACACATCCACTCACTCCTTTATACATCTATTTACCCAGTTTTTCTATTTTTACACTGAACTGTTTCCTTTAATCAAATCAGAACTTCAAAAATTTATTTTCTTTTTCTTATTATTAATAATAATAATAATAATAATAATAATAATAATAGTAAAACAGTAGCTTGTACTAAGTTATCATTAACCTGACTGGAGGCAAAACAATCCTATTGACCTTTGTGTGTTTTTTTTTAATAAATTTGAATGTACTCACAACTTGATTGGGAGGTTATTTATGAAAAAAGTAGAATATTTGATCGAATAGTCCCGATCTGAAAACGTAAATCTAATTTGATTCGAATTCAAACTGAGTTTTCAGCAGGTTTTTAGGTGGCAAAAATTTGAATAAGAACATGGTAAGATACATCTCACATTTGAAATGGTGCTATAAATTCTAATTTGTGAGTTTTGACACAAAAACAAAATTCAAAGATTTTAATTAAAATTTAGCATTTGAACCTTAATAAATCTGCCCGTAAACGATTATTTTATAGCAGAATTAAGTTAAGGAAATCCAAATTACTGAAAGATCCCTTATCCAGAAAACCCCACATCCTGAGCTATCTGGATAATAGCTCCCACACCTGTACTTGCTTGTACATATACATAAATATTGTTAATTTTATAACAGGTGTCCATTCATTGTTTTGTCCACCATGTCTACCTTGGTGTTATCTGGTTACCTTCCCATTGTTCTGTTGTTAGGCTGCTGGGGGTAAATGGAGGGGGTGAGATCACTCCAACTTGCAGTACAGCAGTAAAGAGTGACTGAAGTTTATCAGAGCACAATTCACATGACTGGGGGCAGCTGGGAAATTGACAATACGTCTAGCCCCATTACAGTATCCCTTTAACAATATGAAGTGGGTCAGGTTTGTAGCAGGGAACACCGACCTTCAGAGGCCAATAAAAACAGGAAAGAACAACAAGTTATCAAAGAAAAATATAAGTTTCTATTGCCTTGCCAACATCAGTCTGTATTAGTATTATTTTTGACTTGAAGCTTATTATTCTACCGGGGGGAAGGGGTTAAAAGGAGTAACCAATACATACTATAAATATAAATGTCTTATGCCTTCCTATTGTCCATAAGCTTACAAAAAAGGTTTAAAAACAAGCAATTACGTGAATTTCTGGGACACGTGAATCTGTTCCGGGGAAACTGTGACCTTATTGGTATAAGGACAATTTAATGACATATTTGTTTCTGTTCACTGGTGCTTAATTGACAGGTTTCCTAATGAAGCCACGTAGCAGAGAAACTCTTCTTGCGGACCCTTTCAGGGCTCTATTTTTAGGGCTTTTGAAAGCTGTCTTGCTTGAGATATTTGATCAGAAAAACGTCCAACAGAGGAGAGGGGACATATGTGACCTCCTTGTACATTTGGGACCCAGAGGAACTCGGTATACGTGTCCAGGTAACAAAGTCAAAATCCGAACCCTTGCGGCGTACACAGACGGTAGCGGTGAAATTTAAAAGCAATTTTATTCACCCAATAGCCATCTTCCTAACGCGTTTTGGGTGATCCCACACGTACTCATAGGAATAAATACACATTACAAACACTTCAGTTTAAAAAGTATTGGGAGGTAAACTTCCACTTTTGCGTCCATTTGCATATGTTGTTAACATTTCATAGTTCACACTTCAAACAACTCCATTCTGACAATACACATTTTTTAACCACATCATAGTGACTGTAATTCATAAACTATTAAATTCATTGCATATAAACACTGGCAATTTAAACAGTTTAAAAAGTTAGAAAGTGGAAAAAAAAAAAAACCTTTTATTACACTTCATAAAAATTCACCTAATTATCCGTGTTAGAAAAAACACTAGATATGCAGATGGAAAGGTAAAAAGTGGCAGTGGTTCTCGAATCTCAATTCGCTCACGTCAAGAGAAGGGAATTTTTGGTTCAAGATGACAAAAAAACCACAGTTTAATGAGGAATGGATATTGCAGGGCAGTGGCAAATAAATGTCATTTCCATCAGAACAGGCAAAGAACGTTCCAGAACCATTTCCCAATGTCAGAATGCAGTCCAAGTAATTGGGCCGTTACTCATACTAATATTGCATTTAATCTCTACAAACACAATGCCATTAATCAGCATATATATGCAATGTTCAATTAAGGAGAATGCGTTTTTGTTCAGCATTGCTGCTCTCTCATGTGAAACCTCATCAAACTGTCACATAGTGTTAGTAACTGTCACTTTGCTGGGATGAAGCACGGTCACTGCGCACAGCGGCATAAACAACTATAGAACTGGGGAGACAGAAAGAGCTATAGAGTTGATGCTCTTGTGGGGCGCATGCATACCTCCCAACTGTCACTTTTTCAGAGGGACAGTCCCTCTTTTGACAGCTCAACCTGCAGTCCCTCTTTTCTCTGCACTGAACAGCCAGTAAAAGAAACAAAGTTTCTAACTTAATTGGCTTTTGGTAGAGAGAGACCAGAACAGTAGTGATGTGCGGGTCGGGATTTTCCTGACCAGCACCCGACCCTAACCCGCCCTCCCTCAACCCGGCCCCGCCCGCACCTGCGCTTCCGGGTTCCTTAAATAGACCCGCCCTGCCGATGACATCACAAAATGGGCCAGGCAAGACACCGCGGTGTCTATAAATCTGGAAGCCAGAAGTCGGAAGCCAGCGGTTGAAGGTGGCGGGCGGGGAGAGCAGGAGAAGAGCTCAACCCGCACTCGCCCGCCACACGCAAATATCGTCTCAGGGTCGAACCGAACCCGCCCGACCTGCGGGTCCCGCGGGTATAGGGTTGGCCCACACATCACTACAGAACAGGTAACAGGTGCAAATAAGGGCAGAACTACATGGACGATTCACATCCGTTTTCGGCGGGCGCGATACTGTATGCAAAAACGGATGCGACGAGTCTGATGCGACCAAGGTAAGGTAACAGGAAGTCGGATGGTGTCGCAGGCTTCATCCAACGCAACTGTCGGATGAAAATGCTGCAAGCTGCGTCTTCATCCAACAGTCGTGTTGCGTTGGATCAACTTTTCTACTATATACCTTGTTTTTTGCATCTGCCAAAAACGGACGTGAATCGTCCATGCAGTTTTGCCCTAAGATGTTGAATTTTGAGATAAGAAAATAAGCAATTGCAACAGTTTAGATAAGTAGGTCCCTTAGGAAATGTTAGACTAACAGCTTAAAGGGCAATGCACCTTCATTAGCAAAACTGTAATAACTGGAAAAAAAAAAAAAGACAAATATTTTCAAACTTTCATAACCTGCCAAATTTTGTAAAATGAACATGGCAATTAGGGGGTGTGGCCACAAAAGGGGTGTGGTCTAAATATTTTGCCATGCTATGCACAACAATTTTTTTTGTCCCTTTCCAAAATGTTGGGAGGTATGCACATGCTTGCAAAAAGATATAAATAAGTGTTAGTCCCCTTGCAAGCCATCAATAAACCTAGGGTTCACAGGCAGTAGCTCCCGTTCAACAATTATTTTAAGATTATAGTAGAATCAGACTTCATATTTTTCTAATGTTTTGAGGAGTTTGGACAACCCAATGCTTAGGTTCTTACCAAAAGCCCAGAGCCGACTGAGCATGTGCAAAGCCACTGACTCTCAGATGGCCTAACAAGATCCAAGATGGCGAACTCCTGTGGGAAATTTTGAAGGCATGGATCCATACTAATACAGATCTGCTGAACCTTTAAATCAGGTTACAAATCCTGCGTTTTATATAGATACTTTACCATGCCAGCCCAATTTTAGACTTTAACTCTCTTTAAAGGGGAACTAACGGCTAAAATAGAATAATGCTAGAAATGCTGTATTTTGTATACTAAACATGCACATACTGCACCAGAAGTCCAATTCAACAAATGATTTATGTTTTCAAAGTTGGCCACAGGGGGCTGTCATCTTTTAAAACTGTCATCTCTGTTAACCATCTTTGCAATACCAAGCCTGCACACATGTTGGGTGTGGTCTGGGCTTCAGTTGGGAGGTTAAGTTTAGAAATCGTCATAAATGATCAAAACAGCAAAAGTCAAATAATATCTGCTATAGAAGCTGATACAGCACAACTGATTATTAATCAGAATATGCAGACTGAGCTGGGTCTGCAGATACAAATCTTTACACAGTCCCTGGCTGCTTTACAGGGAAACAAACAAAGCTGCTTAAGGTCAGGGAAGTAAGGCCCCCACCTTAATTCCCTGACCTTGAGCAGCTTTGTTTGCTCCCCCTGCCACTTGAAAGTATGATCATTTCCCTGCAGAGCAGTTAGGGACGGTCTGAAGTTTCCTATCTGCAGCTGTCAGAGCAAGTAAAATGAAGGGGGAATTTCACTGCATAAAGTCAAGTTTATTATAGAAATGGGATGTTATAATTTGCCTTTACATCCCCTTTAAAGGCACCTGTTGGCCAAAAATATTTCCCCAACTAAAGGTGGGGGTAACAGTATTTTTTAAAAATAAATTTCCCCCTGCCAGCGCTAGTACACACACACCGTGATGGAGCTCCTGGTGCAAGTGGCCATGTCACACAGAGCACATGCGCATATGCCCAACATGGCCGCTTGTACTAGGAGTCCTGCGTAGGTCCATTTTTTGGGACCAGTACCCGACCCATACCCGCATTGTTACCCAATTGGACTTGCGATCCGACACAACCTGCACATACCTTATCCGCAACCTGGACCCCTGACCATCAAGAATCAGGAAGTGCTGTCATTGTAAACAGGAAGTGATATAATCGGAAGTAGCCACGATCAGAAAAAAAAAGGAGTATAACAGGAAGTGCTCTCATTGTAAACTGGAAGTGACATCATTGGAAGTAGATGTGCTGAGTAAAAATCGCTATGCAGTATATCCATGGCCCGACCCTCAACCCGCAAAAGCACCGACCCACTTCTATACCCGCAACCGGAACTTCTACATGCAACCAGCAGGGTACCGCAGGATTTTGTGGGTAACCCACGGGTACTCGACCCGCTGCAGGACTCTACTAGGAGCTCCGTCCAAGTGCGGGTGGCCTAGTGCTGGTAGGGGACTTTCCCCCTAACGGTTACCCCCAACCGGAGTGCAGGCTCTAATAGCCCACAGCTTTGGTTGGGGAATATGTTTTTTGCCAACAGTTGTCCTTTAAATATGGAATCTAGATGACTCCATTCCTAAAAAGAACATCCATCATGTAAACCCAAAGTCCCCTAACATGGCAGATTGTCCCTCCTTGTCCCTTTGCCATTGGGTCCTCAGTAAAAGAATCAGTAATAGTGCCTAACTGCATCGTATGCACAGAAAAAGTTCAATGGCAGCAAAATCATTGATTAACTTGCATTTATATTGAGAAAAGGTTGGAAAAGGATTCCTTGAGTGCACGTACAATATGTAAGGGACACAGACAGAACAGTAAATGCAAACTTCCTAAAGCTTAGAGGAGTTACAAGCCCAACGATACATTTTTGCTTCAAAGAAAATGTGATTCAAGCAGTGTGTCACTATATATAACAATGCATACATACACTGCTTCAAGAGTCGCAACCAGAAAGGCATAGAGTAATATTGCTTCCAGTTATATAAATAACTGTAAAACCATTAAAAAATAATGTATATGGGAAAACTAATATGTGTTTATTCCAGCAAAGTGGACAGGCTATGTGTAAGGAATACAATATATAGTGAATAAAGTACCCCCTGTTGTAAAATATAAGGATATCTGAGGAGTTCCATGACCATATACAGGTCATGGAACTCCGAGGTCACTTCTAATATCCTAATATTTTTCAACAGGGGGTACTTTATTTATTATAATACACACGTTTTAGTGAGTCATGTGACAGAAATGACATCACTACTCACGGATGACTTCACTAGTCACCATTTATAAGGATATAATTTACAAGATGTTCAAGGCTTTTGTGTATTATAGAAGTATATTGCTTGGACTATAGTAACTGCTTGGGATCGCATTGCACGTGCAGAGTGAATGTGCCAGCCAGTAAGTGCTCCCATAATGATTGTGTTTGGACAATAGCGAAGGAATATCCTTACTCTTTACATCAGTAAATTGTAAGGAACATTCTATTCCAATGGGAAGAGGGGCAGAGACTGGTTGTAATGACACAGCAGAGGTTTTTTTTTACTGCAGCCAAGTCTCTGTTTCCAACTATAGCTTTGATACTGTTTCACAGGTCTGATAATCAGTCGGCTTCTGCTACATTATTTCAATAGCCCCAAACATCACTGCAAAGAACAGCAGATGCAACCGCTACACAATGGAACCTACCTTTGGGCACTGGAAACAAAGGTCCCCTACATATTTTGCATACGATTATGTTTCCTTATGGCTCATCCTCAATTCCCTTACCCCAATACTATGCCAGGACTAGACTCTAGTGAAACCCCCCAATCTGATATCATCCCAACCAGAAGCCAAGCCACTGTATTTGGCATTTCCTTTGTTAGCCAATATCCCGTCTTCCATACTATCCTGTGTATACTGTGTGTAATAACAACAGGGAGCACAAATGAGCAGTGTAGATCATGGACAGGCCAAGTGAAAAAATGTCATTTTCCTCATTAAGCGTAGGGAGGGGATGGTTAGACTTGACGCTCATTCAATTCTCAGCAAAAAAATGCTAGCCTAGGGCAACGACTGCTAGCCTAGGGCAACGACTGCTAGCCTAGCGCAACGACTGCTAGCCTAGCGCAACGACTGCAAGCCTAGGGCAACGACTGCAAGCCTAGGGCAACGAGTGCAAGCCTAGGGCAACGAGTGCAAGACTAGGGCAACGACTGCAAGCCTAGGGCAACGACTGCTAGCCTAGGGCAACGACTGCTAGC
>CM044442.1:7846941-7867355 GCA_024363595.1 Xenopus borealis
TCATGTGCTTGAATGGCTGCCCCCATGGCTACACAGCAGCTTGTTTATATAAACTATAGATGTCTTTCTGAAGCAAACACACAAATTTTACCAGTGCATGCTAACAGTGTATTAGATAGGATCCTTTATCCAGGAACTCATCAAGAAAGCTCAGAATGACATAAAGGCCGTCCCACCCAGACTCCAATTTATCCAATTAATCCAGATTTATATAAAAAACATTTTTTTCTCTGCAATAATAAAACAGTAGCTTGTACTTGATCCCAACTAGAGATAAAATTATTATAATTATAATACATGTATAATTATAATACCTGTATGTGCTAATTGCTTCCAATAAGGATTAATTATATCTTAGTTTGGATCAAGTACAAGCTACTGTTTCATTATTACAGGGGGAAAAAAAGGAAAGCATTGTTAAAGTTTTGGATTATTTGATTATAATGGAATCTATGGGAGATGGCCTTTCTGTAATTAAGAACTTTCTGGATAAGGTGTTTCCAGATATGGCTCCCATACCTGTAATATAAAACAAAATTCAGGGGCAAATCCAAACAAAAACACAATAAGAACATGACAGCTCTCACAGAAGCCATACAGGTAGCAAAAGCACAAATATATCAGTTAACTGGAATCAAAGAGCTGTTTATATTTATTATACTGGCTATACATTCCTGTTGAAACCAAACCATTAGTTGATTTTCTAGTTTCACTTTCAGGGCTTATCAGAGTTATCCCAGGGCATCACTCCGGAGTTCCTTAACATGGCAAACAATATGACTCGTACACTGCATTCCAACTGCACTCATAGCCACCAGCCGGCCTTCACTTTGCACAGGAACAATTCCAAAAACCTCGGACACTGGGAGCAACAGATACAAGAAAATGCTTGAAAACAGGAGACAGAATTCCAGTAGCACAGGGGTTTCATGGGGAAAAAATTTTTTTTTCATCTATAAAAAAAATATTGCTAAAATGTGCAAATAGTTAAGAAAAAAACCCAGAGGTAACACAAAAACTGCAAATTGTCCAATAAAACTGTTCTCGGTCATGGTGCTCTTTAAAAAGAACCCAAGGTCCTTTATGAAGACAATACCAACATGCTTAAATGTAAAAAGAAAAAAACAGAAATGAGAGGGAGGCTTACATAGTGAGTATGTGAATGTAACCCCTTCCATGCACCAATGTGTGTGTGTGGCTGCAGAGCCCCTACCTCTTACTCCAGAGCCCCTACCCCCGAGCCCTTACCCCCAAGCCCCTACCCCAGAGTTCCTACCACCTAGGCCAAAGTCCCTACCCCAGAGTTCCTATCACCTAGGCCAAAGCCCCTACCCCAGAGTTCTTATCACCTAGGCCAAAGTCCCTACCCCAGAGTTCCTACCACCTAGGCCAAAGCCCCTACCCCAGAGTTCCTATCACCTAGGCCAAAGCCCCTACCCAGAGGCCTTACTCCAGAGGCCTTACCCCAGAGCCCTCAACTAAGGGCCCCTACCCCAGAGTCCTTACCCCAGCTATGACACAGCAGTCTCAGCACAGCCAGCCGCTGCTTGAACCATGCCTTTTTGCTATTGTTGCTTTCTACCTCCCCTCTTGATCATGAACACTGGCCCCACTCCAGACCTATGAACCAATTAGATGTAAGTAACACAAGAAAGCCCCGGGGGGCTCAGCTCTGGCCCAAAGCCATGTCAGTGCTCAAAACTATTACATCAGCAGTATACAGGGACACTAACCAGGTTTCAAGATAAGTCAGTTTCACTCTTTACAAAAAAAAAAGAAAAAAGCCCTTGTGACACTATCCAAGCTTGCATCAGGCCTACAAGTGCGCCTTTAAACACAGAAATCTTTTAATATCTGCCCTGCAATGCTATACTCAAAGACTGTTTGCTTTTATTGGAAGCTTGGTTAAATACAAGTCATGAACATTAAGCCTTATGTCAATCCTTGTGAGCGGGGGCGGCCATATTGCTGTCAATCCATTTTACAGTAGAGAACAGTTTCTCTTATGTTGTCAGGATTCATAACTCGGTGTAAAACATCACATGGAAAACTAGCCATATGCATTTATCCAAAATACAGAGCATTTCACATTAACGGTGAAAAGAAGGGTTTTTTTCTGTAGATGGGGAGTTCTACCTGGTGGTATTAGCTGCCCATGTTATTAACAAACAATGGAAAGCTCCTCAGGCCAAAATCCACCTGTAGTGAATGAAAGTCTGCTGGACTGGATCAGGTGAAGGGAAATAACACACACGTAGTTGGCATCAGCTGACCCACCCCCACTCCCTGCAGTGTTGGGCTTGACTCACTGCCAGACACACAGCCAAGTCCAAGAGAGAATCTCCTCCTGTTCTCCCTGTAACCTCATGCCAACCCTCTAGGCATTTATTAGCAGGTGCACTGGCATCATAAAGCCTCAATCTACACTTTGGCACCTGCTCATAAAAACCAGGGGCAGTGACATTAACACATAACAACAAGTTGTCACAAAAAAGGCCAAAAATGGAAGAACTCCCACCCCCTTTCAGATTAAAGGGGTGGTTCACCTTCAAGTTAACTTTTAGTATATTGTAGAAGTGCCAATTCTAAGAAACTTTTCAATTGGTCTTCATTATTTATTTTTCATAATTTTTTCATGATTTGCAATTTTCTTCTGTTTCTTTGCAGCTTTCAAATGGGGGTCACTGACCCCATCTAAAAACAAATGCTCTGTAAGGCTACAAATGTATTGTTATTTTTACTTTATATTACTTATCATTCTATTCAGTCCCTCTCCTATTCATATTCCAGTCTCTTATTCAAATCAATGCAGGGTTGCTAGGGTAATTTGTACCATAGAAACCAAATTGCTGACACTGCAAACTAGAGAGCTGCTGAATAAAAAGCTAAATAACTATAAAAGCACAAACAATAAAAAATGAAAACCAATTGCACATTGTCTCAGAATATCCCTCTCTACAGTATACTAAAAGTTAACTCAAAGGTGAACAACCCCTTTAAAGGAAAACTATAGCCCTCAAACAATGTAGGTCTGTATAAAAATATATTGCATACAACAGATCATGTAAATAAACTATTTTCATAATAATATACTTTTTTAGTAGTATGTACCATTGGGTAATCCGAAATAGAAAATTGCCATTTTTAAAAAATACGGGCCGCCCCCCTGGATTCGTATGATTCGCGGTGCACACATAAAACCATACATGTTAGGTCACATGGTGGTTCAAGGCAAGAGATGTAAAAGGGCAATGTTTACTTAGATATATATTCCAGTTTGGCAAGATTGTTTAATATGCCACTTATTTTCATATAAACTATCTGTTGCTAAAATGTTCATTTTGGGGGTATAGTTTCCCTTTAAGAGCTGTTCTATCCATCAAAGGGAAGCAGCTACTCCCTTCTACCACAAAATAACTTTCCATACTGTTATTAAAGGAAAACTATACCCCTCAAACAATGTAGGTCTCTATAAAAAGATATTGCATAAAACAACTCTATGTAAAACCCTGCTTCATGTAAATAAACCGCTTTCATAATAATATACTTTTTTAGTAGTATGTGCCATTGGCTCATCCTAAATAGAAAATTGCCATTTTAAAAAATAAGGGCCGCCCCCTGGGATCGTATGATTCAACACTGCACACAAACAAACCATACGTTAGGTCACATGAGCCAATTAGATAGAGTTGTATCTTTTGCTTCCACACTTTGCTTCCTGTTACAGTTAGAGCTGCAGTATTTCTGGTCAGGTGATCTCTTCCTGTTACAGTTAGAGCTGCAGTAATTCTGGTCAGGTGATCTCTTCCTGTTACAGTTAGAGCTGCAGTATTTCTGGTCAGGTGATATCTTCCTGTTACAGTTAGAGCTGCAGTATTTCTGGTCAGGTGATCTCTTCCTGTTACAGTTAGAGCTGCAGTATTTCTGGTCAGGTGATCTCTTCCTGTTACAGTTAGAGCTGCAGTATTTCTGGTCAGGTGATCTCTGAGGCAGCACACAGACCATTACAAAATGCTGGTTCAAGGCAAGTGCAATATTTTCTTAATTATATATATACCAGTTTGGTAAGATGCTTTAATATGCCACTTAATTTGATATAAACTATCTGTTGTTCAATTATTCATTTTGGGGGTAAAGTTTTCCTTTAAAGGCCATCTTCTGCTTCCAGAGTCTTACGGTCCCTTTGGCAATTTCCATGGCTTTCGGGACATGTGCAGTTGTTCGGGACCGGAATATTGCTACAAATACGTATGCGCCGCTTACTTACTGAAGACTCCTGAAGCGGTGAAGATGACCCCTGTGAGCTCCACTGCTCTGACTCTGCATCGAGGGGTAATTAAAGACTTAGGGGCATTTAAACGTATTAAGAAATGTGCGGGGGGGGGGGACTATGGAGGGTAGGGGTTTCATTAGTTTTGGGGTTTGGTTCTCCTTTAAGTATTCATTTTGCGGGTATAGTTTTCCTTTACTCAATTTATAAAAAAAAAAAATTAAAATTAAAATAAAAGAACTTCCAAAAGAAACCTTGACAGTGCACCAACTGTCAACAAGCAAGTAAAGTGTCATTGAGTTGCTGTTGAAAGCAATATCTGTCTATCATTGACTTCCCCGCTTTCCTGATTAGAGGATGACTGCAGCAGAAATCCATAATTCCTCCGGCCAGTTTCCATTACCCACAATGCCCTGCATAAGGTTCTCAAATAACGGCAATGGGCAGGAGGATTACCTGCAGATCCCATAGAAGAGCTTATAACGACACAAGCATAGGTGGAAGTAGTCTCTTTTTATGGAGACTGGAGTTATGAATTCACAAGAGTTTTTAAAAAATTTCAGACTTCAACGAACTAGAAATTCGACCAATTGAGATTTATTTTTAAAAAATCTAATTTATCCAACTCAGATGAATTAAATCGACCTGAAAACGCGAATTGAATCCGATTCAAGTTTTAAAAACTCGATACAAGTTTTTTTCTCCTAACAAAACTCAAATGTCAGTAAGGCTGCAAACAACTCAGAATTGATCCCTGGACATCTCCCATTGACTTAAACAGCAATATAGCAGGTTTTAGGTGGCGAATAGTCAGTTTAGTTCTTAAAGGCGACATCGCCAAACAAGCGGATCCCCCTGGGCATGGCCCCTAAACCCTCCTTGTTCTCTGCTGACACATGAAAAATGATAGCAGTTGCCTCTATATTAACCTCCTCTGTCTCCCATTGTTCTAGGTGGGACCATAAGCGGTCACAGAAACCTGAACTGCAGCACCATCAGATGTCACTGAACTGCAATTCCCAGCAGCCCTTGGCATTCAGTGGGATGCAGGGATTTGAAGAAAACAACATCTGGGAGGGCTTTGGATGTCCAAGGAAAACAAAACCAACCAAGACTGACCCTGCTGATTGGCAATGGGGCCTAGAGGAATTGAGCTACAAGTAGCGGGCACGTCAGCAACACAGGGTAGTAGTTCAGAGCTGTCAGAGCGCAAGACCGGTCCCTCTTTACAGAGGTTTACACCAGCACGAAGCCATACACCACTGGCCAATTAAATGTTAGTGCAAACACAATAAATTAAAGCACAGTCCCACGGCACGCTGATGGCAAGCCATTACAATGTAGGCGGAGAGTGTCGATGATTTGGCCCAATCAGGTTTTTCCATTATCATCATAAAAGATAAAATAAATAACTCTGCTGGATACGGGCTCCCCCCCCTTGTCACAAGGAAGAATCTTTAGTCGGGAGGTTTATGTTTTTGATAATTAGAGTCTGGCGATCTGATTTTTTAATCACCAGCTTGGAGAGCCAAGACAGTAAAGTGGATTGCTGACCAATAGCTCCCAATTATTCTGGTTAAAGGAACAGTAATGCCAAAACTGATCTGTTTGCTTAAGAAACACTACTATAGTTCATATAAACAAGTTGCTGTGTAGCAATGGTGGAAATTGAAAAAAGGCTATATGGCACAGGTTAAATAGTGGATAACCAATAACACCATTATGTTCTACAGAGCTTATCTGCTGTGTAACCTGAACCTTTTCTCCTTTCAATGGCTGCCCCCATGGCTACACAGCAGCTTGTTTATATAAACTATAGTAGTACTTATCTGTTATCTACTGTGTATCCTGTGCTTGAATGGCTGCCCCCATGGCTACACAGCAGCTTGTTTATATAAACTATAGTAGTACTTATCTGTTATCTACTGTGTATCCTGTGCTTGAATGGCTGTCCCCATGGCTACACGGCAGCTTGTTTATATAAACTATAGTAGTACTTATCTGTTATCTACTGTGTATCCTGTGCTTGAATGGCTGCCCCCATGGCTATACAGCAGCTTGTTTATATAAACTATAGTAGTACTTATCTGTTATCTACTGTGTATCCTGTGCTTGAATGGCTGCCCCCATGGCTATAGAGCAGCTTGTTTATATAAACTATAGTAGTACTTATCTGTTATCTACTGTGTACCCTAAAATCTGGCCTAACATTTGGCAAACCCAAGTGCAAAAATACTTTCCTTCTCCTGTAAACAAAAAAAAAATATATTTTTTGATGTCACTGTTCCTTTAAATACCAGACTGGTGTCAGCTGGAAGCACAACATTCAGTTTCTCAGCATGCAAAGGCCCCAGTTCAATGGGCTCATCCCAACTACCAGGCAAAGTTGGCATGGGTTCAACCTTCGCTGGGTGTCTGAAAACCACAAGAGGATACTTTATTTTGTGATTAAATCCCTGGGACTGTTCCGAGGTCTAATTCTAATTAGAGGCATGCAAAGGGAGGCGTACTGAGTTGCACAGCAGCACAAGCAGGAAACAAACACAGACATCACAACGGGTTTGTCACAAATTTGGCTTTCAGACAACTACCCAGATCTCTCCAAACAAGGGTATAAGGGTTCTAATCACTCCAGAAGGAGACATCAGCAAATAAGAGACTAAAGCAGCTGTAAGAGAATAGTCAAATATGTCTTTGAAAAGACAGAAAAGGAAAATTGCTTGGCACAGCTTCAGTTTATGCATTTCTATGGGGGTAAATCACACTGCTACCAGCGAGCTGAAAACAGAAGCGACCACTGAATGTCCCACATTGCAATATAATAAGGGATAATGTACCCCCTACTGTAAATAATAAGGATATTAGAAGTCACTGAGGGGTGTGACCATATAAAGGCACAAGGCTGCAGGCTGAGTTATACAGGGAACTCTGAGTATCACTCATGTATTATAAGGGATAATGTACCCCCTACTGTAAATGATAAGGATATTAGAAGTCACTGAGGGGTGTGACCATATAAAGGCACAAGGCTGCAGGCTGAGTTATACAGGGAACTCTGAGTATCACTCATGTATTATAAGGGATAATGTACCCCCTACTGTAAATGATAAGGATATTCGAAGTCACTGAGGGGTGTGACCATATAAAGGCACAAGGCTGCAGGCTGAGTTATACAGGGGGGAACTCTGAGTATCACTCATGTATTATAAGGGATAATGTACCCCCTGCTGTAAATGATAAGGATATTAGAAGTCACTGAGGGGTGTGACCATATAAAGGCACAAGGCTGCAGGCTGAGTTATACAGGGGGGAACTCTGAGTATCACTCATGTATTATAAGGGATAATGTACCCCCTACTGTAAATTATAAGGATATTAGAAGTCACTGATGGGTTGTTCTGTGACCATATGTAAACATTATAGATAACTGAATAGTATGGTGTTATTAACGGTGTATTTAATTTACATGAAAGCTAAATCAGAACACATTTTCAGTACAACCATTTATATTGGCACATGGTAAATACGTGTATATCGTCCCTCTATGTCACATGGGGTGTAGTGATGTTCGGGCCGGCCCAATACCCGTGGGTCGGGTTGGTTTGGGCCAATCTTGCACCCCCTCCTTTATCGGGTCAGGGCAGTTTGAGCTCTTCGGAGTGCTCTCCCGGCCAGCAACCTTACAAATGCTGTCTTCTCACATATTATAGACGCAATGAAGACAACACAAAAGGGGCCGGGGATTGGCGTGGGTCTATAAAAGGAACCCGTAAGTCGGGCTCGGGCAGGAGTGGGGGCGGCACAAACCACCAACGGGGTGATTAGTTGCTACAAATAGGTTCCATTGCTACTAATGACACAAGCAACCTGTTATGACCCCAGAGAAATCAACAAGAAGCCTATCTGGGCAGCTGTAAGTAGAATCTTGTCCTTGTGACTAAAGCCTCACACCCAATCAATTCTAATGTAGCAATTGGCACAGTGAATAAGCAACGCTTACTTTCTTGGCCCTCTTTGTCTCTCCGTCCTTCCGCTGCTTTTGCATGTCTCCTCGTTGCTTTCAGTGTCTGTTGTCTCTGAATGTGTTTTCCATGGCAGAGGGAAGCCTGGCGTTGGCCTGAACAGCTTCAATTCTCCTTGGCCCAAGAGACTTCTTTCTCCACAATAACAAAAGGCGCAAAGTTGTTCACTGAAATAAAAGGAAAAATAAACCGTTAAAAAAAAACAATGGCAATCATAATATAACATGAAGTACACATAAATCCACATTAAACACATTTCTAGTTTATGTAACTGGCCTTTAAAGGAGAACTAAAGCTCAACTAAAGAAGCTGATAGAAATGTTGTACATGATGTTTTGTGCTTGTGTACCAGCCCGCAGCAACCACAGCCCTTTAGCAGTAAAGATCTGTGTGTCAGTCCCAGTAGATGCCCCAGTAGCTCCCCATCTTCTTTTCTACTGATTCACTGATTCACATGCTCTGTGCTGCTGTCACTTACTGAGCTTAGGGACCCACTCACAATATACACCTGATAGTGTCATAGAAATATAGTCACAATATAAGGCTGATTAGTCATTAATACACATCATTAGAAACACCACAATTTAATCATCAGCAAACCTGTAGCATCAGCTTATATTACAGCCAGGGAAGCTCATTTTCTGCTGCTGCTGGATAATTAGTGACGACCCCTAAGCTTAGCTTCTCAACAGCTGCTCAGAGCCCACTGAGCATGTGAGTGTCACAGACACTTTCCAAGATGGTGACCCCCTGTGACAAGTTTCAAGTCCTGGATCATTGCTGCTATTGACAAGCTGAAACTTTAGCCTCGTGCAATAAGATCAGTATATGAAATATGGCAAGTTTAGTCATATTTAATTTTAGGGTTTAGTTCTCCTTTAAAATCATAGCACTCATGAACAGGTATGGGACCTGTTATCCAGAATGCTCAGGGAACTGAGGCTTTCCAGATAACGGATATTTCCGTCATTTGGATCTTCATACCTTAAGTCTACTAGATAATCATATAAACATTAAAAAAAAAACCTAATAAGCTGGTTTTGCTTCCAGTATGGATTAATTATATCTTATATCAAATACAAGGTATTGTTTTATTATCAATGAGAAAAAGGAAATAGTTTTAGAAAATTTTGATTATTTGGATAAAATGGGGTTTATTGGAGACTGACTTTCCATAATTCGGACCTTTCTGGATAAAGGGGTTTCTAGACAACGGATCCTATATGTGTATTTAATTCCTGAGAATTAAAATTGGCTATCATTATGCAAAGATTTATTTTTCTTAGAATAATTCTTATTCTGGAGGAATGGTCACTGAAAGAGGGATTTATTATACCTTCTAGTCTCATCCCTTATGGTCCCTTTGTAGACAACGATGAACACATGAAGTTGAAGCATTTAATTAGTCTGTGTTGAGACAGCTGTTATTTATCATGGTTAACTATAGGCACCGCTGTAACATGGGCAGAACACTACTTCCTGCTTTTAAGCTTTCTTGGTTTCCACTGATTGGTTACCAGTCACTAACCAATCAAAGACTTGAGGGGGCACATGGGTCATAACTGTTGCTTTTGAATGTGAGCTGAATGCTGAGGATCAATTGCAAACTCACTGAACAGTTATGTCCCATGTGGCCCCCCTTATAGTCACTGACTGACTCAGAGTTAAAGAGCTGAAAAGCAGGAAGTAGTGTTCTGTTCTGTTACACATCCACTCACTCCAGCCTTTATACATTACATTTTTGCCTAACTAACTATATTAGAAACCTTTTTTATTTTGCACAGCCTGTCTATTTACCCAGTTTTAATTTTACACTGAACTGTTCCTTTAAGTTAACAGACCAATTAGTCCTTGTATTGGCCAACTGCAAAGCAGGGTTTTCAGTCTCCCAACCCATAAGTGTTTGGTACCTTTTTGCTTTGAAGGTTGTGTAACCTAGTATTAAATTGAAGTTTAAATTGCTCCCAATCGTTTCTCCTTTCTGCTGATTGTAATTAATGTTTTGTGGGGTTCTTTTTGGGTTCTTTTTTTTTTTTTTTTGCTTTTTTTACAAAATAGAACAAGTGAATCATAAGAAAATGCATGAAAGGACAGAACACTTTAAAATGAATGCAGATTTATTGTTTTATTCACTCTGTAATGTTTACATCCCTCTGTATATTTTACTTATTTTTTTTTTTTTTTGTTGCGACCCACAAGCTCTATTGCTTTGTTTCATTTTGTTGAATTTTATGTCAATGTAAGGAATGAATGATCAATAACAAATTTACTACTGTAAAAAGCCATTACAGGACAATAAAAGCTGCTGTCAGGGTCCTGCTAGCTCTAGACATGTAAATTGTCTCAGAATATCGACATCACACACTGGGGCAGATTTATCAAATTCACATTAATGATTCGAAATTCGATCGAATTTTCAAAAAGATTCGAGTTCGAGTTTTGAATATTTTTTTATAATTCGACCCTTAGTAAATAAGCCCCTAAGTGTGAATTTCAAGATGAACTACCTCTTTAAAGGCAAGCCAAGGTCACATACACAAACATTGTACAGGTATGGGATCCGTTATCCGGAAACCTGTTATCCAGAAAGTTCCGAATTACGGAAAGGCCGTCTCCCATAGACTCCATTGTATTCAAATAATCCAAATTTTTAAATAGGATTATCTTTTCCTCTGTAATAATAAAACAGTAGCTTTTACTTGATCCCAACTAAGATATAATTGATCCTTATTGGAGGCAAAATCAGCCCTATTGGGTTTATTCAATGTTTACATGATTTTCTAGTAGACTTAAGGTATGAAGATCCAAATTACGGAAAGCTCCATTATCAGGAAAGCCCCGGGTCTCGAGCATTCTGGATAATGGACGCATGTATGCACCGAAGGTAGAAGGAAATGCAACATGCGGTGTCCCACGGCGCCTACATGCGTCTGTGCGAGTACAGCCCCCTTGACAGTATAAAGCCTGTGTATAAGGGCCCTAATTAAGAGATCACTAGTTGGCAGCTGCTCATGCAGGCAGTTATTGCTTTGGAGCTCAACTTCACTAATTCCCCTACTAAGCCCCCCCCCCCACCCCCAAAGCCCTGACTCCGCACCAGTGTTCACAATACACAGACCTGGTTTTGGCTTCAACTCCAACAGAGGCAGTGGAGCTCAGAGACTCCTCCAATAAGGAATGTTGCAGGGCGGGTGTTGGCTGTGCGATGCCGACTGCTTCACTCGCTGCTTCCACCTCCACAGGTTGTTCTTTAATATCTACAACACACATGTAACAATGGTTAGAAAAGCTTCATCAGACAAAGGCAAGAATGCTTGTACAGGAAACCGATTATCCAGAAGGTTCCGGATTACGGAAAGGCTGTCTACCATAAACTCCATTATAATCAAATAATCCAAATATTTAAAAACGATTTCCTTTTTCTATATAATAATAAAACAGTAGCTTGTGCTTGATCCAAACAAAGATATAATTAATCCTTATTAGAAGCAAAACCAGCCTATTGGCTTTATTTAAAGGGATTCTGTCAAGGAAAAAAATTTTTTTTCAAAATGCATCACTGAAATCCATTTCTCAAGAGAAATTTTTTTAAATCTGACATGGGGCTAGACATATTGTCAATTTCCCAGCTGCCCCAAGTCATGTGACTTGTGCTCTGATAAACTTTGTCACTCTTTACTGCTGTACTGCAAGTTGGAGTGATATCACCCCCTCCCTTTCCCCCCCCCCCAGCAGCCTAACAACAGAACAATGGGAAGGTAACCAGATAACAGCTCCCTAACACAAGATAACAGCTGCCTGGTAGATCTAAGAACAACACTCAATAGTAAAACCCATGTCCCACTGCGTACTATTCAGTTACATTGAGAAGGTAAAACAACAGCCTGCCAGAAAGCAGTTCCATCCTAAAGTGCTGGCACAAGTCACATGACCGGGGCAGCTGGGAAACTGACAAAATGGCTAGCCCCATGTCAGATTTCAAAACTGAATATAAAAAAAATCTGTTTGTTCTTTTGAGAAATGAATTTCAGTGCAGAAGTCTGCTGGAGCAGCACTATTAACTGATGCGGTTTAAAAAAAAACACCTTTTCCAGTGACAGTATCCCTTTAATGTTTGCACGATTTTCTAGAAGACTTAAGGTATGGAGATCTAAATTATAGAAAGATCAGTTATCTGGAAAACCCCGGCAAAAAAACCTGAGCATTCTGGATAACAGGTCCCATACCTGTATGCACAAAACTACATTGCACATCATCATTGGAACTTGCTGGGCAAAGCGCACCTTGAACGTACAATATTATTATTATTTATATAGCACAGAAATTTTCCAGTGTATTATACAGAAATTAGTCCCTGCCCCAGTGGAGTTTTCACACTCTACACACGCTAATGTCAATTTTATGAGCAACCAGTTACCTCCCCGTATGTTTTTGGAGAGTGGGATGAAATGGGAGAACCTTGGAGGAACCTAAGCAAGCAAGGCAGCCTCCTTGGCTGGAATGAGTAAACAGCGGTTATTTAGTTTTTCAATAAATTACTCAAAGGTAAAAAGAACAATTCTTTTTATAAAGTTCATGTTTCTTGTAGCTAGGCATATCGCTAGCTCTATGAAGTGACTTTTAAAGGAGAAGGAAAGGCTAAAATTATGTCAGCTTTATCAGAAAGGTCTATATAAATCAGGGATGCACTGAATCCACTATTTTGGATTCGGGCCAAACCCCTGAATCCTTTGAGAAAGATTCGGCAGAATAACGAACCGAATCTGAACCCAGGGAAAAAAGTTTTTCACTTCCTTGTTTTGGGACAAAAAGTCATGCAATTTCCCTCCCCGCCCCTAATTTGCATATGCAAATTAGGGTCTGGCTTCGGTTCGGCTGGGCAGAAGGATTCGGAGGAATCCTGCTGAAAAAGGCTGAATCCTGATTTGAATCCTGGATTCGGAGCATCCCTAATATAAATATACCAGTAAAACCTCAGAGTAAAGCTGCTCTGAGTCCTCTGTGAAAAGAAACACAGCATTTCTTTCCTTCTATTGTGTCACATGGGCTTCTGTATCAGACTTCCTGTTTTCAGCTTAAAGGGGTGGTTCACCTTCAAGTTAACTTTTAGTATATTGTAGAAGGGCCAATTCTAAGAAACTTTTCAATTGGTCTTCATTATTTATTTTTCATAGTTTTTTAATCATTTGCAATTTTCTTCTGTTTCTTTGCAGGTTTCAAATGGGGGTCACTGACACCATCTAAAAACAAATGCTCTGTAAGACTACAAATGTATTGTTATTGCCACTTTTTATTACTTATTATTCTATTCAGTCCCTTTCGTATTCCAGTCTCTTGTTCAAATCAATGCAGGGTCGCTAGGGTAATTTGTACCCTAGAAACCAAATTGCTGACACTGCAAACTGGAGAGCTGCTGAATAAAAAGCTAAATAACTATAAAACCATAAACAATAAAAAATGAAAACCAATTGCAAATTGTCTCAGAATATCACTCTCTACATTATACTAAAAGTTAACTCAAAGGTGAACAACCCCTTTAAACCTCCAGGTCTAGGGCTTGAGCATGCTCAGTTTGCTCCCCTGTCTGCTGTAATCTGAGCCCAGAGCTGTGAGTGAGCAGGGACTCAGACAGGAAGTGATGTCACACCAAGCTAATATGGCAGCTGCTATTGTAAACAAACAGAGAGCGCTTCTAGAGTTGTTTATTTAGGTATGGTAAAGCATTCTGCAGAATACATATAGTATTATAGCTTGCACTATTGTGGCTAAGCTATTGGCAATAAACTGTTTTGGTAGCTTTCCTTCTCCTTTAAGCAGCTCTTCATATGCTACAATAATGGGTTGAATGTGTGTTTATCCTGCATTTTTTTACATTGCCCTTTGGGTCAAGGCAGCAGGATAAAGGTTGTGAAATACAACCTCAATATTTCATTCTATTCCCTGAAATAATTGCTCAGAATATCAATTCCAGGGACCTCAAGCTCTGATTTTTTTTTTCCCCTTCTTTGGCAGAAATTTCCTCTACTCAGAGTTTCTATTAATTATAAATTAAACTTGATTTACAGCCTGGATATTTGTTGTGTGAGGATGCTATATAAATATTTACCTGTTTGCACTGTCTGTGCTAAGTAACACAAAAGCTCAATAAACCAGCGTCAGAGAAGTCTAAACTTAAAATAATTTGAAGTGGGAGTTTGTATTTTTAGGCATGCGTTTTGTGCAGGGGGTAAACAGAAAGTAGAACATATCTGAAGCAATGTAATTAATCCTATAATTGGTCGCATTCAGGTACTGCTATCCAGAATGCTTCCAGCCTGGAGTTTTCCGGAAAGAGGGTCTTTCTGTAATTTGAATCTCAATACCTTAATAAAAAAAATACCTACTTAAAAAAAAAACAAATTTAAAAAAACAAAACTGTTTTACTTCCAATAAGTAGTGATGGGCGAAACGGGCGCGTTTCGCTTCGCTGAAAAATTTGCGAAACGAGCCGCGCGTCGCGTCGTTTTCGGCGCGCGTCGCGTCGTTTTCAGCGCGTCGCGGCAAAAATGACGCGTGACTCGTTTTTGGCGGCAAATTTTTCCTGCTGTTTCGCAAATTTATTTGCCAGCGGCGAATCGCGGGAATTCGCCGCAAATTCGCCCATCACTACCAATAAGGATTATTATATTTTAGCTGGAATCAAGTACAATGTACTGTAGGTATGGGACCTATTATCCAGAATGCTCGGGACCTGGGGTTTTCCAGATAATGGGTCTGTAATTTGGATCTTCATACCTTAAGTCTACTAGAAAATCATGTAAACATGAAATAAACCCAATAGTCTGGTTCTGCTTCCAATGAGGATGAACTTTTTCTTACTTTGGATCTAGTACCAGCTACTGTTTTATAATTACAGAGGAAAAGGAAATCAGTTTTTTTTTTATTTGGATTATTTGATTATAATGGAGTCTATGGGAGACGGCCTTTACGTAATTCGGAACTTTCTGGATAACAGGTTTCCTGGATAACGGATCCCATGCCTGTATTTCTATTCGAAAGGGAAATTTGATTAAATTTGATTAAAATTGATTTTTTTTTTGGGAGATAACGCATCCCATACTGTACCAGAGAAGGTCGTTTTGGCCAGCTTTACAGTAGCCCATAAAAGGCTACAAGTTTATGCAGTAAGTACAAGCTGTAAAGCACAAATTAGGGCTCAATTAGTTTATTAAATTGCCACGACTGATCACATATAAAAATGGATAGGAACTGCAATAAAAATCATTAAAGGGAAACTGTCATGGGAAAACATTTTTTTTTCAGTTAATAGTGCTGCTCCAGTAGACTTCTGCACTGAAATCCATTTCTCAAAAGAGCAAACAGATTTTTTTATATTCAGTTTTGAAATCTGACATGAGGCTAGCCATTTTGTCAATTTCCCAGCTGCCCCTGGTCATGTGACTTGTGCCAGCACTTTAGGAGGGACCTGCTTTCTGGCAGGCTGTTGTTTTTCCTTCTCAATGTAACTGAATAGTACGCAGTGGGACATGGGTTTTACTATTGAGTGTTGTTCTTAGATCTACCAGGCAGCTGTTATCTTGTGTTAGGGAGCTGTTATCTGGTTACCTTCCCATTGTTCTGTTGTTAGGCTGCTGGGTGGGGGAAAGGGAGGGGATGATATCACTCCAACTTGCAGTACAGCAGTAAAGAGTGACTGAAGTTTATCAGAGCACAAATCACATAACTTGGAGCAGCTGGGAAACTGACAATATGTCTAACCCCATGTCAGATTTCAAAATGAAATATAAAAAAATCTGTTTGCGCTTTTGAGAAATGGATTTCAGTGCAGAATTCTTCTGGAACAGTACTATTAACTGATACATTTTGAAGAATTTTTTTTTTCCCATGACAGGATCCCTTTAATAATCATTCTTATCCTAGAAATGCATATTATTTATTCAGAAAACTCCAGGTCACAAGCATTCTGGAAAAACAGATCCTATACAAGTATGGGACTGGTTGTCCAGAATGCTCGGGACCTGGGGTTTTCCGGATAACAGAACTTTCCATAACTTGGATCTTCAAACTAAGTCTACTAGAAAAACATATGAACATTAAATAAATCATATAGGTTCTGCTTCTAATAAGGATTAATTATATCTTTGTTGGGATGAAGTATAAGCTACTGTTTTATTATTACAGAGAAAAAGGAAATCATTTTTTAAAATTTGGATCATTTGGATAAAATGGAGTCTATGGGAGATGGCCATCCCCTAATTCAGAGCTTTCCGGATAATGGATCCCATACCTGTGTTAATAATTAGTTTTAGACATATAAATATACAGAAAAATACATATATACTTTGCCATGAAGTTGGCTGAATCACTAACACAAACGTAAAATCCGTTAAGCTAATCATTTGCCATCATCTGAATTTTGAGCGATGTGTGGGCCAGCCCGATACCTGTGCATGTTTGCCCCGCCCCTTTTGTGATGTCATCGGCTGGGCAGGTCACGTGCAGGTCCATAAAAGGGACAGGCACTGGTGGTGGGAGGTTGGGTGGCCTTTAGGTGTGGGTTGGGAAAATCCATACCTGAACATCACTAATATACAGGGTATGGGACCTGTTATCCAAAATGCTCAGGACCTGGGGTTTTCCAGATAATGGATCTTTCTGTAATTTGGATCTTCGTACCTTAAGTCTACTATAAAATAATGAAATCATTAAATAAACGCAATAAGGCTGGTTTTGCTTCCGATAAGGATTAATTATATCTTAGTTTGGGTCAAGGGTTTCATTACTACAGAGAAAAGGGAAATCATTTTTAAAAAATTTGGATTATTTGGAGAAAACGGAGTCTATGGGAGACGGCCATTCCGTAATTCGGAGCTTTCTGGACAGCGGGTTTCCGATTAAGAGATCCCATACCTGTAATATGTATAGTCTGATCTACTTCCACTTATAGAGGCTACAAAGCAGTGAGTTTGAAAGCAAAGCCTCTAGGTTCCTACTGGATCAAACCGCTTTATTCTGTTCTCTTAGCACATTTATTTCTAAAGGGATGACTGAGTGCCTTAGGCCAGCAACTGCTTTATCTTGCTGAATAAATCTCCAGAAGAAGGTAGTACTTTCACAAAACATATATTACACACGCGCATTCATTTCCTTCCAAAGTTCTCTTTCACACCATTCCACACGCTTTTTTTTTTTATAGATCCCAAGAGCTGACGTGTTTCTCGTTTCGCTGCAGGAACATGGGAATACAGCTTGAGTATTGGAACCATATTCAGGGCCGCCATCAGGGGGTACTATCGTATCAAGCAGAACTGTATGTAGGTCTGATGCTGTGCTAGGCATTGGACCTAAATACGCCCCGACACACAGTGTGCCGTCACCCTCCACGCGGAAGTGCCGTCACCAAGACTCAAAGCCATGAAAGGAGCCAAAGTTGAAGTCCCGAAGCCACAAAGACTCAAAGCCATGAAAGGAGCCGAAGTTGAAGTGCTTAAGCCATGAGTTCAGTTCCACTCTAAACCCCTGGCCAACAATGCATTATATTAATACTCTCTAGGCCCCTTCAACCAATATTTAAAAAAAAACAACACTCTGGGGCCCCAAAGTTTCTTTTTAACTTGTATGGGGTGGGGCTTGAGGGTCAAGGGGTGGGGCTTGGGGCAGAGCTCAGAAAAGTTTGTATGGGGTGGCCTGTGATTTCATATGGCAGCCCTGACTATACTGCACACATGCAGTTGACCTTAGCAGCCAATTAGCAATTTGTTTTGATCAGTCTACTACCAGTTAAATCTGTAGAAAATCTTCTTTTCTACTGATTCACTGATTCACATGCTCTGTGCTGCTGTCACTTACTGAGCTTAGGGACCCACTCACAATATACACCTGATAGTGTCATAGAAATATAGTCACAATATAAGGCTGATTAGTCATTAATACACATCATTAGAAACATCACAATTTAATCATCAGCAAACCTGTAGCATCAGCTTATATTACAGCCAGGGAAGCTCATTTTCTGCTGCTGCTGGATAATTAGTGACGACCCCTAAGCTTAGCTTCTCAACAGCTGCTCAGAGCCCACTGAGCATGTGAGAGTCACAGACACTTTCCAAGATGGTGACCCCCTGTGACAAGTTTCAAGTCCTGGATCATTGCTGCTATTGACAAGCTGGAACTTTAGCCTCCTGCAATAAGTTCACTATATAAAACATGGCATGTTTAGCCACATTCATTTTTTTAGGGTTTAGCTCTTTAACTAATATTAAAAAAAAAGAAAATATAACTTGTTATGTTTTACACCCATGCTTGCAGGAGAACACTGGGTATGTGGCAATAAAATCTCCGTTATCACATTTAACAATTTGGAGTTAGCAATAAAACACGTCAGTGTTTAACAAGGGATTACAATTGTAAAATCAGCATTAAAGGAACGCTAACAGAGTTGATTGTGTCTCAGTCTCCCTGTGACTGCCTTTCCAATGTTCTCGGTAAAATTCAATGTATATTGGTTTTAAAAGAGTCAATGTTTTCATTGCAGGAGTGCCTGACGTTGTTTCGCTCTTAAAGGGAAACTGTCACGAGAAAACATGTTTTTTTTTTTGTTTTTTTAAACGTATCAGTTAATAGTGCTGCTCTAGTAGACTTCTGTACTGAAATCCATTTCTCAAAAGAGCAAACAGATTTTTTTATATTCAGTTTTGAAATCTGACATGGGGCTAGACATTTTGTCAATTTCCCAGCTGCCCCAGTCATGTGACTTGTGCCAGCACTTTAGGAGGGAACTGCTTTCTGGCAGGCTGTTTTTCCTTTTCAATGTAACTGAATAGTACGCAGTGGGACATGGGTTTTACTATTGAGTGTTGTTCTTAGATCTACCAGGCAGCTGTTATCTTGTGTTAGGGAGCTGTTATCTGGTTACCTTCCCATTGTTCTGTTGTTAGGCTGCTGGATGGGGGAAAGGGAGGGGGTCATATCACTCCAACTTGCAGTACAGCAGTAAAGAGTGATTGAAGTTTATCAGAGCACAAGTCACATGACTTGGGGCAGCTGGGAAATTGACAATATGTCTAGCCCCATGTCAGATTTTAAAATGAAATATAAAAAAATATGTTTGCTCTTTTGAGAAATGGATTTCAGTGCAGAATTCTTCAGGAACAGCACTATTAACTGATAGATTTTGAAAAAAAAAAATTTCCCATGACAGGATCCCTTTAACAAGCAAGAACAGCTCAGATATGGGGAGGGAAGCAACTTAGGGTCGCATATAGATGAATAATTTTATTTTACCTGTGTCTGCAGAGTTTTCAGGTTCTGCTCCCTCAAGCCCATCCATGCTATCTTCATCCTCCAAAGCAGCTTTTCCTCTACTCCGAGGCCTGGAATAAATAAGGGGGGAATGGTGAGCACTTTTATTGAATCTGGATGGCTCTCTTTACGACGCAGTCATTAATTCAGTAAGATGTGCTTAATTAACATTGCTGAAATCAATTAGAGGCAAAGGTGCTGACCACCAATCACTTCAAACATCTGCTCTTGAGGTTTTTTGCAGCTCATGGGTTCTGTCATATCAATCCTTTGCCAATAGTACGTGAATTAAGTTACAGACAACAATAAATGAAAAAGGAAGTACAGGTATGGGACCGGTTATCCAGAATGCTTGGGACCTGGGGTTTTCTGGATAACGGGTATTTCCGCAATTTGGATCTTCATACTTTAAGTCTACTAGAAAATCATTTAAACATGAAATAAAGCCAATAGGCTGGTTTTGCTTCCAATAAGGATTAATTATATCCGAGTTTGGATCAAGTACAAGGAAATATTTTATTACAGACAAAAAGGAAATCATTTTTTTAAAAATGTTGATTATTTTGAGAACATAAAGGGAGACGGGAGATGGCCTTTCTGGATAACAGACCCGATAGCTATACAGGTTTGGGATCCACTATCCAGAAATCCGTTATCCAGAAAGCTCAGAATAATAGTCTACCATATACTGCATTTCATCCAAATAATCCAAATTTCGACTACATGTACGGTATCCGGAAACCCATTATCCAGAAAGCTATGAATTATGGAAAGGCTGTCTCCCATAGACTCCATTTTATCCAAATAATCCAAATTTTAAA
>CM044442.1:7879087-7889640 GCA_024363595.1 Xenopus borealis
TATCAGCCCGCACTTTTGGTTGGGGGTATCATTTTACCCCAATAGGTGCCCTTTAACAAACAACTATTTCTTCTGTAACCTTAGAATAAATATCTGAATGAAAAGCATGAAACAGGAGGGAGATATAGAGAAGATATAGAGAAGCTGTTTGTCTGACAGTATCATGAGATCTACTGGTAGATCCCAATCTACCCCACCCCTGCTCTACAGTGAAATTCTCTCCATTCATTTCTATGGGATTTGTAAAAGAGTATTTAATAATTAACACTGGGAGAAGAAATTAATGGAAGAGTGGAGGAATTTCACTCTAGTAGACTGTGGAGATCTTCACTCTTTGATAAATACAGTATATCCCTATGAGAGATGGCCTTTCCATAATTCAGGCATTTCTGGATAACAGGTCCCATGCCTGCACTGTGTACAGTTGATTTGCTCAAATGATTCATTGGCAGCTCTTATGCAGTTCAGGTAATCCATCCTATGAGTACTGCTGATAAAAAAAATTATTGTTTGCTTATTTAGAAGTATAAATAAATAGATTTAAAAGGAGGCTGTCATGGGAAAACGTGTTTTTTTTCCCCCAAAATGCATCAGTTAATAGTGCTGCTCCAGCAGAATTCTGCACGGAAATCCATTTCTCAAAAGAGCAAAGAGATTTTTTTATATTCAATTTTGAAATCGGACATGGGGCTAGACATAATATTGTCATTTTCCCAGCTGCCCCAGTCACGTGACTTATCAGTACTCGGATAAACGTCAGTCACTCTTTACTGCTGGACTGCAAATTTGAGCGATATCACCACCTTGAACCAAAATACACCAGCACAACTGGCCTTACATTAATCTTCGTACAGTACCTGGAGATTAGGAGGATGGCACCCCCACAAGTTAACGTAAAGAAATTAACTCCCACACACGTAGCTGCTTACAGAATCTTCCCGTGTGTAATGTCAACCAACACGTAAAACGTTTCGGGGGCGTGCCCCTTCGTCAGGTCGTGATATCACCACCCCCCCCCCCCCCCCCCAGCAGTCTAACGACAGAACAATGGGAAGGTAACCAGATAACAGCTCCCTAACACAAGATAACAGCTGCCTGGTAGATCTAAGAACAACACTAAATAGTAAAAGCCCACTGAGACACATTCAGTATGAGAAATAACAGCCTGCCAGAAAGCAGTTCCTTCCTAAAGTGCTGGCACAAGTCACATGACCAGGGGCAGCTGGGAAACTAATAATATGTCTAGCACCATGTCAGATTTAAAAATTGAATACAAAAAAAAATCTGTTTGCTCTTTTGAAAATGGATTTCAGTGCAGAATTCTGCTGGAGTAGCACTTATTATGAAGTTTTCCCATGTCTGTATCCCTTTAAAGACAGGCAGGGAAGTCTGGAGAAAGGGTTCCCACCCCGCTGCACTCACAGCTGCGCTGGGGATCGGACCAGCCCGATTTCATTGGGCAAGCGGCTCACGTGAAATTGCACAGAGCATCAGGAAATCCTTTCACTTTCATATGGACATACGTCATCCTATGGGCAAGAAGCCAGCACTCTAACGAGCCTCTTCCCTGCACTCGGGATTTAAAGGGACAATGTCAAACACAGAGACGTAACTGGAAAATAAAAACCAACTTCCTGCAGATCGGGAAATAAAAGGAAGCACTACAGTCTTTAATCATGTAAAACAATGTATGCACAGGTATGGGATCGGTTGTCCAGAATACTTGGGACCTGGAGATTTCCAGATAAATGATCTCTCTGCAATTTAGATCTTCAAACTTTAAGTTTGCTAAAAATCACGTAAACATTAAATAAACCCAAAAGGCTGGTTTTGCTTCCAATAAAAATTAATTATATATCGGTTAGGATCAAGTACAAGCTACTGTTTTATTATTACAGAGAAAGAGGAAATCATTTTTAAACATTTGAATTATATGGATAAAATTGAGTCTATGGGAGATGGCCTTTCAGTAATGTGGAGCTTTCTGTAGAATGGGTTTCCAGATAAAAAATATTTTTATTAAATGTAATTCCTCTTAAATGCCACTAAAAAGACCATCATGATGCAATGCTACTGTTCAAATTGAAAGAACTTCACTGCTGTGCAATTCTCGGATATTCACTGGAGCAGAGAGATGTGGTTTCCTTTAACTAAAAGCTCAGAACAGAGTTAAAAAGCAGAGCGTCTATAAAAAAAAAATATACATTTATCACACTTTCAAAGATAAAGGCGATCCCAAAACAACAGACTAGTAACCTATGGCAACCAAACTTTTTATTTCATTAGACTTTGAAAAGCCTGCCAGTGAGCTGAATGCCATAATGTATACAGGAGTACTTCCCCTTTAAAACACAGTGAAATTCATGGTGTAAGGGGAATGGGTTCAGTTTAGTTTTTTGCCTAAATTTCAATGGTCCAATCAGTTACCTTCAGGTTACTAATCTGACAGCCTTTTAGGGTTGGGGCAAATGGGCAGACTAATCGCCTCTTCTTCGCGACGACAATCTCCCCAAATTGCTTTCCATCTGCTTCCATGAAGATTCGCTAGCGGCGCTTCGATTTAGAGTCCTGCAGTGGGAATCTTGCGGTACCCTGCGGGTTGCATGTAGAAGTTCCAGGTGCAGGTACAGAAGTAGGTCGGTGGTTCTGCGGGTTTGGGGGTTGAGGTTCGGGCCGCAGATCTTCTCCGTAGTGATTTTTACTCTATTTTTCTGAGCACGTCTACTACCGATGATGTCGCTTCTGGTTTACAATGACAGCACTTCCTGATTCTTGATGGTCAGTGGGTCGCGGGTTTCGGGTTGCCGATAAGGTATTTGTGGGTCGGGTCGCGGGTCCGGGTTGCGGGTACAGGTCCCAAAAAATGGACCCGAGCAGGACTCTACTTCTAGGCCCGGACTGGCAATCTGTGGGTTAGGGCAAATACCAGATGGGCTGCTATAAGGTGCCATAGAAAGTCAGTATTTAGTGGGCTGGTGGGGGCTGTTTGGGCCTCTATGTGGGCTGATTGGGCCTCTGTGTACCTGAAATGCCAGGGCCTATTTTGATTCTCAGTCCAGTCCTGTCTACTTCCATTTCCAAAGTCGCCCGAAGTTTCCTTGAGTGGTAACTTCGGAAATCGAGGCGCTGTGGGTGCATCAGCGCAGGCAGATAGGGGAGATTGTCACCGCACAGAAGTGGCAATTAGCCGCCAGGCGACTAAATCTCCCCAAATCTGCCCGTCTGCCTCAACCCTTAAAGGGTTGTTCATCTTCCAAACTTTTTCTCAGGTAGAAATAAAAACTTTATTCAATTTTTTTATTTTTTATTGTTTTACAAAATTGAAGTTTCAATTTCATGTTTGTGTTTCTGGTGTTCGAGTCTGGCAGCTCAGTGATCTCAGGTGCAGATTCTGAACTGTTACAATTTGCTACATTTAGTTGTCCCCTTTTTCAGCAGTATCTGTGGAATATTAGCAACTATTGTATCAAATCTAACAGCCGCCTTTAAAGGGGAATTCAACCCCCCTGGATCCGGCGGCGCTCTGCGGCACAAAGTTCACAATGTTCGCCGAGGAAGAAGTGATTGGAAGAGAAGATGGCCCCTGTGAAATTCTCTGGAGGGGACCTACACAGAGGGGTAAGTAGCAACTTAGGGGCAATAGCACGGGGGGAGAGGTAGGCCAGGGGGGGATGAGGGAGGGGTTAGCGCCCTGGGGGGGTTTAATTCCTCTTTAATGAAAATCAGGAATTCTGCTCAGCAGGGACAAAGGCAAGAAATGTATCAACTAAACATATAAATTCAGAACAGTGAAAGAATCTGTGACCGCCCTGAGCTGCTTTAGGGCAGAGACACACAGGGAGATTCGGGGAGATTTAGTCACCCGGTGACAAATCGCCTATTCTTTAGACGACTAATCTCCCCGAACTGCCTTCCCACGGAATAGAATTTTAACGTGCGTTAAATGCATGAGAAATGCAGGAAAAAAATCCCTGTTTGCAAAAGCCCTTAGAAAGACATAAAAAGGTAAAACATGAAGCTCTGGTATTAGAAAAACAGTCACAAACAGAAAGTCATTGGAAGAAAATACTACTTCTAGATCTGGTGATCTAAACTAAAAAATACATTTTAGAAGGTGAACAACCCTAATGACTAGAGAACAATAAAATTGCTTGTAGAGAGCAAAACCCAATGCCAATGAGGATTAAAGTTTCACGTTACAGGAACATATACGCAACATTCTGCTAAAGAAGGAAATTCTGATAATGGGATTGTTGAGTTAAAGGGATCCTGTCATGGGAAAACGTTTTTTTTTTTTTTTAAACACATCAGTTAATAGTGCTGCTCCAGTAGACTTCTGAACTGAAAACAGATTTTTTTATATTCAGTTTTGAAATCTGACATGGGGCTAGCCATTTTGTCAATTTCCCAGCTGCCACTGGTCATGTGCTGTTCTTAGATCTACCAGGCAGCTGTTATCTTGTGTTAGGATCACTCCAACTTGCAGTACAGCAGTAAAGAGTGATTGAAGTTTATCAGAGCACAAGTCACATGACTTGGGGCAGCTGGGAAATTGACAAAATATCTAGCCCCATGTCAGATTTAAAAATGAAATATAAAAACATCTGTTTGATCTTTTGAGAAATGGATTTCAGTGCAGAATTCTTCTGGAACAGCACTATTAACTGATGCATGACTCCAGTTTTCAGTTTTAGCTATCTGGGTGCTAGGGTCCTAAACACAGATTTGAATAAGAGACTGGAATATGAATAGGAGTAGTAATAACAATGAATTTGCAGCCTTACAGAACATTTGTTTTTAGATGGGGTCAGTGACCACCAAATTGAAAGAGAAAAAGGCAAATAATTCAAAAACTATAAAAATAAATAAATAACGAAGCTCAATTTAAATATTGCTTAGAACTGTCCATTCTATAACATAATAAAGGTTAACTTAAATTTGAACCACCCCTTTAAAATGACACTCGCTACTAATGAAATCTAAAATTCCAATATTATAAATTAGTTTGTGTGGGGGAGGGTTTAATTAACGTGCACATGTCTTTGCTCCTATACTTGCATAGAATCGCCTACAGCTCTTGCTGAGTGTAATGGGAGTTGCAGTTTGGCAATGGCTGAGGGGCTGCAATAAACACTCCACTAACAAAGCCTGTGCTGCCAAAAACAATGGTTTTGAGTAGTTGTCTGTTTGTGCAGCCCTCCATTGCAAAGACTGTGTTTGGCACGTGCCTCTGCAAAATCCTCACCCTATATGAGCAACCCAAAGGAACTGGCTGGGGGATGGGAGGGGTTTAAATCCCTTTGCCAAATGCAGGTCTGCAGCTATGGGCATCTCCCAGCTCAATCTATACACGCAGCAAACAGCCTTTAGCAAGTCCCTAGCTCTGTATTTAGGACTTTCATGCGGTAAATGAAGATACTCTGTGAACGCCTATAAATAACAGGATGCACCCACATTCCACTCTCGTAGCATTACAGGTGAAAACGTATACAGCTAATAAGAAAGAGAGCAGCTTAGTTATAAGGCATAATTACAGCAGTAGTTTTTCAGTTTTTGTTTATCTCCTTGGGGCGCAGCTGTAGGTCAGTCCAACCAGTCCATTTCCCAAAAGAGAAATAACCCGCCATTAAGAAAAGTCCCTACCTACTACCCTAGGTAGTCCCCACTCCGTGCTTCCCCCACCCCCAACACAGTTTGTTACCCCTGAAAGTGCCCCTAAAAAAATTAAAGACAGGGGAACACAGGGTGAAATGCCTGTGTGTAATGGCCCTAAATATGCAGTTGCCCTCTTTAAAGGAGAACCCACCAATAAGAAGCCCCTCGTAAGAGTTTGCTTATGTAGAGTAAAGCTGGCCATAGACGTAAAGATTTTTGAAAGATCCAATTGTTATCGTGAGACCATGATTGTCTCAAAACGATCGTTTAAATGCCTGATGTGTCCATCAACTAAAAAGACCATTTCAGGCGATATTGCAGCAAAACTGAAGGATCGCAGCCTGCTTGGCCCTGCAAACATAGGTAGATTGTATGGGGACCGATAAAGATTTTCTAACCTGGCCGATCAATCATCAGACCGATGTTGGACCAAAAATCGTAAGATGAACGATCGTATGTATCCCACTAACCGCACGATAATTTGACAGATTGGTCGGACTTCCCTGAGTTCGGTCGTTCGGCAGGGAAAGATCGTTGCGTCTATGGGGAGCTTAAGTGCAGCGGAGCTCAGTGGCACCATCTTTCAGCGAAGTACCCAAGCGCACCGGCGTTGCTTGAAAACGCCGGCGCGTATTCACACCGAGCGCCGCGATTTTTGAAATCGCTCCAAATTTCAAAAATCGCGCCGTATGCGCTTGGGTACTTCGCTATTCGGGGAGGTTCGGGGGCTACAAGTCGCGGCGAGAAGTCACCAGGCGACAAAATGCCCCCGAATCTCCCCGTCTGGCCTAGCCCTTACAGTTGCTACAAACCTGAAGACTGTTCCGACTGTGCATGTGCCAATACGGCGCTCGCTTAAAGAAAAATAGCAGAAATCTGGAAGGTGGGGCCCATGAGCTCCACTGCGATTACTCTACACCGATACTTGAGCAAATCCTTAGGGGCTTTTTTATTTTATTAGGGGTTAGTTTTCATTTAATAGCAATCAGGGGGCAACTGCTTATTTAGTGCCCTTACACAGAGGTATTTCACCCTGTGTTCCCCTGCAGTTAATCTCCCCGTGTTGCATCGCAGGACACAATGCAGCCTAGTCTATATTCCAAGGCTTGTACTAAGGGCTCTGATGCACCAGTGGTATTTATGCATTTGAGAACACTTTTGCTAATTTGTTCCATTATATTCTGCCAGGCTGTACTCAGTTGAGTTTTACTCCGTTTGAGTGCATTTAGACGCAGCATGCTGCATTTCCTGCAGTACAGTAGACGGTTGCATTTGGAACAGGGAAAAAACAGTGTATTAAAATGTGTTCCAACACAATATATGTGTGTTTCGCGCTCAACGTGCGTTTATAGGCAAACGCCCATAAGGGCTGAACTCCAAGAGCATTCTTCGATGAATGGTGTTGCCGCGATAAAACGCAGGAGACAAGTCGGATGTGTCCAAATATAATTACTGATCGTAAAAAAAAAAAAATCGCAGGTATAACTACACAAGATTCTCAGATGAAGATGCAGCATGCAGCATGCGGCGTTCACATCAGACAGTTGTGTTGTGTCAGATGGAATGTAGTTTATACATGCAACTTGTCGCCTACGTTTTATCGCAGCAACACCATGCGCATTAGGAATTCAGTTCTACATGAATTCCGTGCTTGCATGCACCTGTCAGTTCAGCACTATAGAGAAGAACAGGTTGCCTTTCATCCCATGCGGTGCAACACAGGGAAATTAAGTGCAGGGTGAATTGCCCGTCTTTTCCTGGCTGATTGCTGTTGCAGCTTAGGTACAGGTTTATACCTTTCATGGGAGTTGAAGGAGAAGTGAATTGGAACAAACGGAGATTGGAACCCAAGGAGCCTTAATGATACTGACCAGACTGACTCCCAACTGCACCCATTAGATTTGTGTACATCAGCTGATCTGATCTGTGCAATAAAAATCATGCAATAAATGTATGCAAAACAATCCGCTGCAAGTGTTTTGGTAGCAGCTGCAGCTGGGGCCATCATGGGAAAAAAATTTTTTCAAAATGCATCAGTTAATAGTGCTGCTCCAGCAGAATTCTGCATTGAAAACCAATTCTCAAAAGTGCAAATAGATTGTTTTATATTTAATTTTGAAATCTGACATGGGGCTAGACATATTGTAAATTTCCCAGTTGCCCCAAGTCATGTGACTTGTGCTCTGATAAACTTCAGTCAATCTTTGCTGCTATACTGCAAGTTGGAGTGATATCAACCCTCCCCTCTCCCCCCCCCCAGTAGTCTAACAACAGAACAATGGGAAAGTAACTAGATAACAGCTCCCTAACACAAGATAACAGCTGCCTGGTAGATCTAAGAACAACACTCAATAGTAAAAACTCATGTCCCACTGCGTACTATTCAGTTACATTGAGAAGGAAAAACAACAGCCTGCCAGAAAGCAGTTCCCTTCTTAAGTGCTGGCACAAGTCACATGACCAGGGCAGCTTGGAAACGAACAAAATGTCTAGCCCAATGTCAGATTTCAAAACTGAATATAAAATAAATCTGTTTGCTTTTTTGAGAAATGGATTTCAGTGCAGAGGTCTGCTGGAGCAGCACTACTAACGGATGCGTTTTGAAAAAAACATGTTTTCCCATGACAGTTTCCCTTTAAGGGTCCACCGCATTTAGTTTTTAATGGTTTCTACCACTGGGGACAAATTCTTTCATTTCTTATACAGTAATACAGTACAGCCCAGTTTTAAAGAACTGATGAGTTTTGTCCTGCACTCCCCTGCAGTGGAATGCATTAAAAAAACACCCGTGTGTTAGAGCCCTTACACATCTATAGTGTACCGTTTCCTATGCAACCGGTGGGATTCCATTCCATTATTTTCTCTGAGAAACCCATGTTGGGAGATTTGAGTTTTGTAGGCAGAATTCAACAGGGACGGATTTTTCTTTTGCTAGAATCAGATCCCAATGTGAATATCCGTACAAATCATATCTATTATACTTCATTCAGCCTGGTAATGAAAATTGCTTTTTTACAGAGAGGCACGACACATGCAGAAACCAATGATTACGTATGAAATAGCAAAACAAACTGGTTATCAGTGCACTACACTAGGGGTGCCCAAAGGGTAGATGGGGATCGACCAGTAGACCTTTAGCTGGTGATCAGTAGATCTCAAGACACTGCCAACCAACAACTTGTCTGCACCACCCTCCTGTTTCTTCTTTTCATTCAGGTATTTATTATGTTATGGTCACATAAGAAATAGTTGTTAAATACAGCAATATAAACGCTCTCATAAAACAATATTTAAAGGGGAACTCCGGCTTCCAAACCAAAATTTGATAAAGAGGCCCACATAACACAGAAACCCCGAATATACCCATCACAGCGATCGGTTTCTTCAAAAAGTATGAATACATGCAATTTTCTATGCTGAAATCCAGCTGTTTAACAGTTCTTCTCTTTCTGCATCATTTGAAATCCTGGCAGGCAAGGAGGGACTAAACACTGATCTTGCAAATTGTAACAACTTCTCCACAGCTTACAGACTACATGCAGGAACTACATAGCCCACAATGCATTGCATTTTCTTATTGAAATCAAGTGTGCAGAGGACAGCTGGCTGATAATACAAAGTAAAAGTAGTCAGCCAGCTAAGCAAAGTAGTCCAATAGATCAGCAGGAAAGCAGGGGGCTAGGCTTAGGCAACTGTCAGAAACCATTAAAAATCATGAAAAGTCTGCATATTTTTTAATTGATGTATATTGCAAAGTTGCTTGAAATTATGTTTAAAGCTTAAAGGAAAACTATACCAGCCGAACAATGTAGGTATCTATAAAAATATATTGCATTAAACAACTCATATGTAAACCTCTGCTTCATGTAAATAAACCATTTTCATAATAATATACTTCTTTAGTAGCATGTGCCATTGGGTCATCCTAAATAGAAAATTGCCATTTTAAAAAATAAGGACAGCCTCCTGGGATCTTATGATTCAACGGTGCACACAAACATACCAAACAAACTATAAAGTTAGGTCACATGAGCCAATTAACAGACAGAGTTGTGTCTTTTGCTTCAACTCTTCTTCCTGTTCCAGTTAGAGTTGAAATATTTCTGGTCAGGTGATCTCTGAGGCAGCACACAGACCATCACCCAATGGGGGTTCAAGGCAAGAGATGTAAAAGGTCAATATTTACTCAAATATATATTCCAGTTTGGTAAGATCATTAAATATGCCACAATTAAAAAGTTGCTTAGAATTGGGCATTCTATACCATACGTAAAGTTAACTTAAAGGTAAATCGCTCCTTTAAAAAACCATTAATATATATATATGTTGAAAGTTGCTTTCTTTTATAAGGCAATTTTTTTTGTCAATTGACATTTCCCTTTAAGGCTGGGCCAGACGAGCGATGGCGTGGAAAGGAACAGTTAAATTTGAATAATTCTATTTTTTTTTTTTTTTTTTGCAAAACTACCATAAACTATCTGCAGTAAAGACTTTGCACATTAGGGAGACAAGCTGCTCACCTGACAATACTTTGAAGCAGCACGACTCTGTGAGCTCCAAGGCTGCACATCATAAATGGCAACCCATTCAGCTCCAGATGGCAACCATTTGTCAAGGTGTGCACACCAGGGAGATATATAGATTGGCTACTTTTAATGGCAATCCAACAAGATACTAAAGTAATGCATTACAGGCCCTGCTGGAACTCTAAGCATGGAGTGAAAAGATTTCAAATCCACTTAAAAGGGAACGATCGTGAAAATGAGAAATTGAATATAAGCTTCATCATACTGAAATAGGAAACATTATAAATATAATCAATTAAATATTCTCCATCAGTTCTGAAATAATCAAGTTTATCTTCACTATTCCTCTCTCAGCATCTGTTTCTCTTCATT
>CM044442.1:7911346-7922416 GCA_024363595.1 Xenopus borealis
AGACCAGTACAAATAAGCCCCAGCCAGCAACTCCGTAAAATGCAGTGAAACCAGTGCCAGCCAGTTAACAAGTTCCAGTACAAGCCAGTGCATGACGGGAAACCTATACAAACCAGCAAACAAGTGGCAGCTTAGAAACGGACATCCAGAAGTATTTAGGCCAGCCAAAGTGAAAATAAGGCAGGTCAGAGGAGGAAACAAAGCAAACAAAAAGGATCAAAACCATCAGTATTTCCAGTTCAAATGAAACGGCTACTGTTGAATATAGTCATGAAAATCAAACTGAAATTCCAGGTTCTGGATCTGGGCCGGCGGAGCCCACCAGGTTTTTTCCCGGTGTCCCAGTACGACCCAGTTCGACTCTGCCACTAACGGCAGGGCTATATCGGGGTGATCTGAACGTTAGGCCCTATGGCCAAATGATTGGATTATGATGAGTACGATGGCCTTCCGAAACCTTCCCGATCAATATCGTGGCCAGATATCGATCGGGAAGACCCGTCGGAAGCCCCCATACACGGGCAGATATGCGGTCAAATTGGTCTAAACGACCGATATCAGCAGCTTTATCTGCCCGTCTATGGCCAATTTAAGACTGACATTGCCATACTTCATTTACAGAGAATCTTCACCCCCCTACCCATAAAAAACTTCTGTGGTCACCCATGAGAGCTAACTAATAAATAACCAACTCCAGCACAAACAAAATAACTGGCTCTGGCACACACTCTGCATGCTGCATTTCCCTACAAGCGTGAGCTCTAATACATCTTCTAATCTAGGCAAAGGGTGAAACCACCCCCCCACCAAAGGATTGATTAGACCTGTCAATCAAAAACCGACTCCACATACTACATGAAAAGAAAGAGAGACTGGTTGCTGAGTGTGGGACAGTGAAGAGTAACTTGGTTATCTCATAAACAGTACAGAATGTTTAATTGATTCTATTTAGACAGTTTCTTATTTCAGTGAAATTAAGTATATATTACAGCTTTGCCCCCCAAAACAGTTTGGGGTACACTTATGTAGGGGCAGCCTACCACTTATAAGGTGAGGAGGCTGGGTAATTGGCATTAGAAGCTATTGGTGTTTATATAATCTATAATAGAGTTTCTGAAGCAAAGACATCAATTTTATCAGTGCAACTGTACAGTATATTGTCATTCCTTTAAAAAACTTTTTTGGTGTTGCTGTTCCTTTAAGTGCACTTAATGTGCAGCCTGGCAATTGGGTACCTGCTGGTCCAGAGAGCTTGTTAGCAGATGTAACTGTTCAGAACCAGAAGCACCATACAGTTGCTTGCAAAGTATTATCTCGAACATGGACTACAGTACCACTTGACCTGATCTGACTACTGGCAGTTTGTATTAGTAGCCAATTTGTCAGAGATACAGGTATAGGATACATTATCCAGAATCCTGATATCCAGAAAGCTCCAAATTACACAAGTACGGCAATTAGTTTGGATCAGGTACAAGGTACTGTTTTATTATTAGAGATAAACAGGAAATCATTTATTAAAAATCTGGATTATTTAGATAAAATGGAGTCTATGGGAGATGGCCTTTCCGTAATTCTGAGCTTTCAGGATAGCGGGTTTCCACATAACAGATCCTATACCTGTAGTGTTTATGCTGTTTCTTTTCTGGAAGATACATGAGAGAAAGAGACAGTGCAGCATGTGGTAGGAACATGTGTGAGTGCAGTGTGTGCGCTTTGGGTGTATTAGTGTGTGTGTGTGTGTGTGTGTGTACATAAAAGAGCTCCGTATGGGCAGAGTTTCCTGCTCTGGGTGTGTAGGTGGAAGAGTCCTGTGTGTGAGAGTGGTTTCCTATTCTCTGCAGGGACATAGGGCTGTGTTGTGTTTTGTGTCATTCTAAGACCAAAATATGTGTGTCTATATAAATATATGTGGTGTGCACTCTGTGTATGTTTATTCTATGGAATTTGCCTTGAGCAGAAGGAAGAGCTTTGCGATGCCGAAGTAGTTGCACCGAAGTAGGAGCTGAGTTGCTCCGACCGAAGTAGGAGCCAAGTTGTGCCGAAGAAGGACCCAAGTTCCGCTGAAGAAGGAGCTGACTTCAGCTCACAGAGGAGCCGAGTTCCGCTGTAGAAGGAGCCGAGTTGCGCTGAAGAAGGAGCCGAGTTGTGGTGATGAAGGAGCCGAGTTGCGGTGAAGAAGGAGCTGAGTTCTGATGAAGAAGGAGCCGAGTTGTGCCGAAGAAGGAGCCGAGTTGTGCCGAAGAAGGAGCGGAGTTGTGCCGAAGAAGGAGCCGAGTTGTGCCGAAGAAGGAGCTGAGTTCTGATGAGGAAGGAGCCGAGTTGCGCTGAAGTAGGAGCCGAGTTCAGATAAAGAAGGAGCCGAGTTGCGCTGAAGAAGGAGCCGAGTTGCGCTGAAGAAGGAGCTAAGTTCTGATGAAGAAGGAGCTGAGTTCCGTTGAAGAAGGAGCCGCATTCCGGTGAGGAAGGAGCCGAGTTGTGGTGAAGAAGGAGCTGAGTTGTGCCGAAGAAGGAGCCAAGCCATGCCGAACACAAATTTTTTAAAAAACCTTTGGGCACAACTTGGGGGGCCCTGGCCACAATTTTTTTTTAACTGGTATCTTATGCAGGCATGTAAATAAGAGAGAACAGGGATATAAATAGAGATATATATATATTATTGCCGTGTGGGTCAACAAATTCTCGACCCACACCCAACAGCCTGCAAGTTCCACATCTACTTATATACCCACGTCCAACCTTTCCCATCTCTTAACACCACGAAGGGGGTGACAAGCGTCTATAAATAGACAACACCTCACATGGAAGTGGGACACTGTTAGGTCGCAGGTGGCAAGGGCAGCAGAAAGCATGTCAGCCCGAAATCCCGTGCATCCCACTAATATATACACTTGTTTTTAATAATGTGCTCCCTATTGTAACATTATCATAATACACAAGTTTCAGTGAGTCATGTGACAGAAATGACATCACTAGGAATAGATTATAACCGATGAGATCACTAAGCACCATTTATAAAGAGATGATGTACAGGATACTCATGGCTCTTGTGCGTTATATAGCGGTTAATGTACCCCCTACTGTAATTTATAAAGATATTAGAAGTCACCGAGGAGTTATGGGGGGGGGGGGGTGCAGATGAAATAGGGCTGGGAGGTTCATGTACGTAGATATATTATGGGATGAGGGGATGTTAGCTCCAGTATAGACGGTAGTGCTGGATTTGTGTTTGGATGGATGGGTGGGGTGACCTGATACATGAAGAGTGACCAGTGTTACTATGAGAGAGTGTCAGGAGTAGGTTCGTGGGAAAACCATGCTGTGCCTAGGGTTGCCACCAAGCCGGTATTTTACCGTCCTGGCCGGTAAAAATGTTGCATGATTGCAATGTAAAGTATAGAGAAAAACCATAAAAATATAGGAAGGCTGGTATTTTTTTCTAGAAAAGGTGGCAACCCTAGCTGTGCCCCCCCTCGGCATTACACTGGGCATGATGGACCCAGAGGGCTGTCCCTTGAGCAGGAGAAGATCACTGTGGGTGGAGAGAGTCTCACTTGCTACAGCTGTTCACTCACCCTAAGCCTTGAACTATGTTATTAATGAGTGGGAGAGGGGAGGGGGAAAGGGACCTTTAATTATTGCTTGGCCTCCCCTTGTGATGCGGCTGATACTTGATAATTGGCTTGTAAACTAGGGGAGGTGGAAGGAGCCTGAGGCTGCTCTTGGCTTGTGTGTCTGTGGTTACATAACACCAGGCTCAGCCCTGCTCCCCGGCTGCTGCAGCTCCAGCTCAGAGACAAGCAGGAAGGAGGGGGAGGTGAAGGCGGACTCCTTCAGTACCAAACAACCCAGCGCTGGCATCATGCACTCTTCTATATCGTCGCCCATTCTGATCAATGTTCCATCACTAGTAGTACCCTGTCACTGGAATGCCTCATGTCAAACCAGTTATGCTTGGGAAACCCCTCACTTGTAAATAAATGTGCTGCTAAGTCCACCTTCCACTTGACCCACCTATCTCTAAGGGCACCTGTGTAGCACTGTTTAGTTAATCAGTCCCCAGAGGTTCAGATAATGCAAAAATTCTATGTGCTAGACGGCAGACTGGAAAGGTAAAATATGTACTTCTCATTTACTCATCTCTTACTAATTTTCTGATCCCAGCAGGGGTGTAACTGTAGAAGAAGCAGACCCAACAGCTGCAGGGGGGCCTGGGGCATATAAGGGCACCACAAGTCCCTATTTCATATACAATTCAATAAATATTGGTAAAATTGGAAAAATTATTTCCTGTGGGGCCCAATATCTAGTTACACCACTGGATCCCAGCATCCCTTGATAGGCTGCTTTGGGAAATGAAGGGGGGTCGGAACTGGGACTTCAGAACCCCAGGTAGGATCAGTCTGATTTCCATCCAAATGACTGGCTTGCAGCATTATCTGTTCATTTTTGCCGATTCCCAGGCTGCCTGTAGGTAGCAAGGTTCTCTGCATGGAATGTGAAAGGTGCCCAAAGGGTTGACCAGCAAATCAAATTTAGACAAAACTGCTGACCGGGTCAGGTATGGTCAGATAATGGTAGAAATGTTTTGTGCTTGTGTACCAGCCCGCAGCAACCACAGCCCTTTAGCAGTAAAGATCTGTGTCTCCCCAGTAGATGCCCCAGTAGCTCCCCATCTTCTTTTCTACTGATTCACTGATTCACATGCTCTGTGCTGCTGTCACTTACTGAGCTTAGGGACCCACTCACAATATACACCTGATAGTGTCATAGAAATATAGTCACAATATAAGGCTGATTAGTCATTAACACACATCATTAGAAACCAGTGCAATTAGCTGCATCAGAATTTAATAATCAGCTGTAGCATCAGCTTATATTACAGACCAAGATCATTTTCTGCTTGATTATATGTAACGACCCCTAAGCTTAGTTTCTTAAAGGGCACCTGTTGCCCAAAAATATTTCCCCCCACCAAAATGTGCCAGCTGATAGAGCAGTAAACAGTTAAAAATTAGCCCTACCATCACTAGGAGACACACCGGGTGGGAGATCTCAGGACAGATTAGGAATAAAACATAACCTTGCTATGTTAATGTCCTACTGGCTGGGTCTTCCATCTGGGAGGACTCACAGTTTATGAACCTACTAGCAGAAGCCAAGATACTGTAAGTGCAAATTACAAACGACAACACCCACTGCTTGTGTCAGATCATCCTGGTTTAAATGTAGCCATGCTTTGCTATTGTTTATAACCAATAGAACGTCTTGTGGGTATTTGCATGCTGCCCCGAACTTAGTGACCCTTAAAATGCTTTACATTACAGGATGATAGTAGAGGTCCAGGCACATCCCCAGTTGGCCAACTGATTTTGGTTAAGGTGGCCATACACACACACATATTAACATACAAAACACATTTTCTTATGACATTAGGTGTGTTTATGGCAGGAGACGAGTCAACCGATATCAGCAGAAGACTTGGCTATCGGACGGCTCATCAATCGGTCCATACGAACAATTTTGATCGGATGCCTTTGAAGGCACAAGAACATCGGCCTCGGTTAGTACTAAATCTCTGAATCGTCAGATAAAGGTAGAATTCTTTTGTTTCTGTCGGTATGTGTGACAATCCAGCACTACATGTGTGTATTGAAACAAACAATCTTTTTTGGAAAAGATCTTTTCCAGGAAAGATTTCAATTGTTATGTCTATGACCACCTTTAGAAGAAGTCAAGTTGGTAGTCAGTAGTATGCCTTTGGAACACATTCGCATGTTTTGCTATGCCAATGTTCCTCATTCCAGCATGCAGGTTCTGTTTTCCATTGGATCATGGGGAAACAAATAAGGAGAAGCTGAAGAAAGAAGAAAGAGAGTGTGGTGAAGGAATTGAATGATGATATGTGGGCTGTAATGGGAGGCTGAACCACCAGTGAATCCTTCATAAAGGACTCAACTTGGTCAAGTGCTATGGATACCAGACTAGGTAGTGAATTGGGGGAAAAGTTTCCAGAGCATTACTGAAAAGCCAACAGCACAAATGATCATATGGATAACGAGGGACATTGTCTTTAGGTTAAAAAAAACAAAAAACTCACGCAACCTGCGATTAGTGCTCTTCCTCCCCCTCAGCTTATTGAGATCTGTTCTGCAAATTTGTTTAACCTCAGTATCCCCCTCCTGCCTCTGCACAGGTTATTTATAGAAGAATTTGTCTCTCACGGTGGTTCCCTTGGCTCCTGACACAGTCCTCTTTGGCCCAGCAGGGTCCTCTCTGAACTTTCTTGCATCACCATGCACTGCCCAGTTGGCACAGGCTCATTAAATGTTTTGGCATTGCACAAAGGGGCTTCACGGGAAGGAAGAATTTCACTGTAAAGAAGTAAACTATCCAATGCTAGTGATGAACTGCCTATACTAGACATTTGCAGTGACGCTTGCTATAACATAAGGTAGGCCTTGTTGTACTACTGGATACTTACTCCCTCCTTTTTTGGCAACTTTATGGTCACCTGGAAATGCCAACAGTAACTGAATAAAATATGAATATTTATTAACCAACAAATGCAATGCATCATAAGAAATTTCCAAATCATCTAGGGCTGCTAGTAGTGATGTGCGGGTCAGAAAAAACTCAGGCCACGCAACACCCTAACCTGCAAATTGTTACCATTATAAGACACACATCCACAAGGGTGACCCTGGCACAATTTCGCTCTGGCAGGACACTGGGAGAAAACCCGTTGGGCCCCGGCTCTTTTGGGCCCCGCTCCCTGGAGGTGCGTGGGAGGAAGGGGAGAGAAGACTTACGGCTGGGAGAGCCCAGGGGATGGTGCGAGGGCCTGGAGGCTGCAGGCTGAGTGGGCCCTGTAACCCACAGCCTGACACTGACTGTGCTCCCCGAGCTAGAAGAGCAAATTTAAGCTTTGAAACCATCTTCTCACACTGTGCTCTACTATTGTGTGCATCTCTGGTTCTAAGACAGGGAATCTTCAGGAGCAGTGAAGGAGTGGACTTCCTCTGTCTGACCTGCATCCAACCCTAACTTGCAATGGTCAACCCAAACCCACCCAACTGTTGGTCAACACTGGTTTTGAGTCAACCCACACATCAGTAGCTCCTACATTCAGATGTTACATGCCCCAGACTGCAGAGATAATAAGTGCAAATTATCTATGCGAAGTCTTCACAGAAGCACACCCAATCCTAACCTGCGATAGTTGCTCAAGTTTCAACACACCCAACTAGTGGTCAGTCCATGGGTCACCACTGGTTTAGAGTCAACCCACACATCAGTAGCTCCTACATTCAGATGTTACATGCCCCAGATTGCAGAGATAATAAGTGGAAGTGATTTATGACAGGGGTCCCCAACCTTTTTTGGCCTGGGGACTGATGTTGAGGCAAAATGTTTGCAAGGACTGGGATGGGGTCGGGTGGGTCCAGAAGGGGCCGGAAGCGATCAACGTCCAGTTCGTGTGCGCTGGAGTTAAATTAAATGCACCAGAGTCTAATTCAATTCGCCTTGTTAATTGCGGGCTATACTCAGCTGCCCAGTTCAGGTATCGGGCCCCGGCCCGGTGGTTGGGGACACCTGATCTATGAGAAGTCTTGACTGACAGGTCATTTTATAACTGAGATGCTGCACCCCCCTTTGTGTATTGCAAGCTATAGAAGGGTTATTGTTGAAATCTTGATTCTGTGGGAGGAAGGATTTTATTTGGCATATATCTAAACATTTTGCGGAGTGACCTGCTATTCCCTTAATTTACAGAGTTTATCTTTAATTTATTTCCTTGGTCCTGTAAAGAATGACAATACTGTTTATTATTTCCATCCTCCTTTTAGATCATTCCTGCACTGATATGGCATGAAAACCCCCATCCCCCATGTGAAAACAGGTTCTGGGCAAAGATGGCACAGTTTTTCCAGGCACTGGATTCTAAAACTAGAATTGGGGAGGGTTGTTTATAACAAATTCTGAGTGTATCCAGCTCAGAGTCATCCTGTGCTTGAATCAGAGCCTAAAGAGGAACCTTCATTCCTCTGTACTGCTTCACCCAAAATATGCCCATGACCTGGGTACATCATTGATGTATTTATTTAGCACCCATCATTGATCCATTGGAATTGATATTTATTATTCAACTTGTCTGGCCACCAAACAACATTTTATCATTAAAGTTAGTCTTCAGTTTGTGGAGCTAATGCAGGAGGAATTTGACACATGTTCCCCACGGGAAACGCCTAATCCTAAAATAGGCACAATAGAAAAATCAATATGGAATGTAAATGTGTAGATAAGCCTTTAATTATTTCTGTTTGTGGATTTAAATGCATAAAGCTGCCGTACACCTTAGCCCTTACATTCTGGACAAAAGCAAAAGAGCACATGGTCAAAAAAATGTTTGCGGCTTAAAAGTATAAACAATTTTTTCCGAAAAATTCATACTTGCAGAAACAGTGCCCCCCCCCTACCCCAGTGAATTCAAAGTCTGCTCCCTCGACAATGAGTGTTTTCCTGGTCTTCACACAGGAGCCTCTCTTATAATTACACAGATACACCTGAGCTCATGTGTCTTATATCCTGACAACAGGGAGATCAGGGTGGGGGTTGCATTGATTGCAGGCATGGAGACCACCAATCACAACTGTAATATCTCCCTCCAATGATAGAGCTTATTAGCTAGCTTAGAAAAGGTCTAAAGGTGGCAATTCATGCCCAAATATGGCCAACATGGGTGGCACTTTGGTGAGCAGTTGACCAGTACGTAGATTTATCATTGGCAGATGAGGAAACTTATTTTGAAAATTAATTATCTGCTTGCATACATATTCTGACATTCTCAGTTGGTCAATCCCACATTCTAATGCTCTGATTGGATACAGGTTGGTCTAGCCATGTGATCATATTAATGTTCTGATTGGATACAGGTTGGTCTAGCCATGTAATCATTCTAATGCTCTGATTGGGTACAGGTTGGTCTAGCCCTGTGATCATTCTAATGCTCTGATTGGATACAGGTTGGTCTAGCCCTGTGATCATTCTAATGCTCTGATTGGATACAGGTTGGTCTTGCCCTGTGATCATTCTAATGCTCTACAGGTTGGTCTAGCTCTGAGATCATATTAATGTTCTGATTGGATACAGGTTGGTTTAGCCATGTGATCATTCTAATGCTCTGATTGGGTACAGGTTGGTCTAGCCCTGTGATCATTCTAATGCTCTGATTGGATACAGGTTGATCTAGCCCTGTGATTATTCTAATGCTCTGATTGGATACAGGTTGGTTTAGTCAACTAATAATTTTAATGCTTTGATTGGATACAGGTTGTTCTAGCCCTGTGATCATATTAATGTTCTGATTGGATACAGGTTGGTCTAGCCCTGTGATCATCTAATTTTCTGATTGGATACAGGTTGGTCTAGCCCTGTGATCATTCTAAGGTTCTGATTGGATACAGGTTGGTCTAGTCCTGTGATCATTCTAATGCTCTGATTGAATACAGGTTGGTCTAGTCCTGTGATCATTCTAATGCTCTGATTGGATACAGGTTGGTTTAGTCAACTGATAATTTTAATGCTCTGATTGGATACAGGTTGGTCTAGTCCTGTGATCATTCTAATGTGGTGTTTAGATACAGGTTAGTTTTATGCTGGCCATAGATGCAAAGAATCATTGAAGGATCAGACTTCCCCATCTCCTGACCTGCCACTAACCTTTCAGATCAAATAAAGTAGTAAAAGCACAGATCAGCCCATGTTCTGCCCCTGACAGGGATCGTATGAAAGTTGTGTCCAAAAAAACCTAGTGACAGTCTCCTACTGAAAATCGTACGATCTGCAATACACGCAGAGATATTATCGGCAGCCAACAGAAATGTTCTAACCTGCCCGATCGACCAAACGACCGATCTCCGCCGGACTAAATATGTCGGGACTCTCCCCACACGGTCCGAAAATCTTACGAATCCTCGATTCCTATGATCGGATCGTTGCGTCTATGGCCAGCTTTAGCCCTGTAATTCGAATGGTGCCAAATATCCATCATCATTGTTTCAGAATGCTAGAAAAGGGCAGACATATATTGCTTTTAACAGAAAAAAAAAGCCATTAAAAATGTAAATATTGTACATAGTGATGGGCGAATCTACCCTGTTTCGCTTCCCCCGAAAAAATTTGCGACACGTTTTCGGCGCACGTCGCATCGTTTTCAATGCGCATCGCATCGTTTTTGTCGCGTCGCGTCCAAAACGACGAGCGACTCGTTTTTTAAGCGAATTTTCGCCAGGCAAATTTTTGCTGGCGTTTCGCGAGTTTATTCGCCAGTGGAGAATCGCGGGAATCGCAGAAAGGCCAGTCCTGTATATTGGTACTAGTGTCATTGGGTTTAGCAGGTTCTGGCAGGGACAGGAGGGTTAATGCTGAGAGCCCTCTGTAACAAGTGATTTTACTTATCACTTATATATTTCCCTGTTTGATCTACATTCACTGTGAGGAACAGAGAGAGGGGGGAGATTGCACTGGGCCTTTGATTGTCCTTCTGTTCTCGCTCGGGACTGTGATGCCTTATTATTAATGAAGCTCTTAACTCTGGCTCTTGTATTAAATATGCTACATTGACTTGCACTCTACGCTTCATAGCAGGCCTGGATGTTAATTAATAGGGCAATTTCTGTAAAGCAGGAATCTCTTTTCGTGTCTGATATTACCAGGATTAAATGTAATGGTTCTTGTTATCTGTGTTTAAATTGTATGCGCTTTTACCTTCTGGGATTGAAAAGAATTTCTGCAAGCTGGTGACCAGATAAGATTGCTGTCTACAAACCCAAACCGAACAATAATGATTAGAGCTTAAATAAATACCATCCAGTATCCGGAAACCCCTCTTCCAGAAAGCTCTGAATTACAGAAAGGCAGTCTCCCATAGACTCCATCAAATAATCCAACTTTTTAAAAATGGTTTCCTTTTTCTCTGTAATAATAAAACAGTAGCTTGTACTTAATTAATTAATCCTTATTGGAAGCAAAACCAGCCTATTGGCTTTATTTAATGTTTTCATGATT
>CM044442.1:7942234-7953246 GCA_024363595.1 Xenopus borealis
TCGTATTTTGGATATGTTCCTTAGGTGGAAGTGACATGACTTAACAAGTGACTGGATGTAGTGTTGACACAGGACAGACCTACAGATGAACCGGTACTGGCGTACTACAGTTTTCCTAATTGTTAGACTGTATCATCACCAAAACATTTATTTTATTTATTATAAGGCGCGCCAGGAGATCCGATCTCTTACCTCCCAGTTACGGTTGCAACCTTTTCAAAAAAAATAAAAAATTACCGGCTAGTGCTGGGGGGGCGGGGAGCAACATTAAAGGGGCAGGGAGTGTCATAAAAGAGGAGGGGTCATGGAAATACGCCGCAAAAGGGGCAGGGCCGTGATGCTGAAGGGGGCGGAGCCCCGCAGCGTCGGTGAACAAATAACCTTTAAAGTGAAGGCCCGATGGCTTTTTGCAAGGGTATTACACATTACCAGCAACTACATTGCCGGTAAATTTGTAATACCGGCCCCTACAGGTATTTTACTGGCTAGGCCGGTAAAATACCGGCTGGGTGGCAACCCTACTCGCAGTGCATCTCCCTGCAGCGGCGGATACGCAGGCGCACACTTCCTGTATGGGAGCGTTTTGAAGCGGACATTGAGAGGCTGAGCATCATGACATCACTACTAAGCGCCAAATTCAAATCTTGGCGCCAATTCTCCTTTAAAGGTCCAGTCCACCATTTTATTGATGACCAAGTTGGTCTGTTCCTGCCGAAGCGTTTCATTCTGATCTGAATTCCTGGTTTTCGACTCCTGCTTGACTTTGACTCTTTTGATCTTGGTGCCTGCCTTGAACCCCTCGCCTGATTCTCGAACATGTCTCCTCTAAATCCTTGCCAGTACCTTGTTTACGACTTATTGTTGTTAGGCAAAGCCCGGGGCCCCAAAAGGGTGTTGGTCAACAAAGGAATCCGCAGGGATCCCCATTGTGAGTGTACCCATCACTGTTCAAGGATCCAGAGAACTATGGCATCCTACAGCAGCCCCTCTGGCAGTTGCCAGAACCAACACACTGTTCAGCATTCAAAGTTTTCTCAAGGTCTCGTCATCATGAGATGTTTGTTTTAATGCAGACCTGGTTACTAGGGGTTACTAGACCTAGGGCAAACGTATTAAAGCATTACACCATCATGCTTTCTACAGCTTTTCTCCCAGAAAACTACGCTTTTTTTTCCAGAAAAATGCATTGTGTGTATCTTATGTATAGATGCTCATAAAAACATTTCATTTTAAAATCTTACTCACCCTTATCTCTTTTATTATAAAGCTAAGGGGCTTTCAGCCCTCGAATTTGGCCGAAATTCGATAAGCATTCGACTATTGAATGCTTATCGAATAGTTTTAGGCTATTTTTACTTCGATATTCGAATTCTCGATGAAATCGTACGGTCGAATACCGATCGTTAGATTTTACGCAAAAATCGTGAAATTTCCTCCGATCGTCTGAAAAATTTGCTGCAGATTCGCCCATCACTAGTTACTACAGATTTTTTTATCTGTACAAATTTGCACCACGTTAGCACAAAATCCGCTATTTTCTTTGCTCTTGTTGGAAGAATCTCTGTGCTGGTTCCTGATATCAGACCAACTGGCATTTGCAGCTTTGGCTCTCGATGACTCCCAAACCAACAGCTCTAATTAATCTTCTTCCCTCGACTCATTCCAAGATGTGAAGATCATTCAGTGCATTATCAAAGCTCAAGATCAAGGCCATTAAAGACATTATTAAAGTGATCTCAACTCAACCGCCTGTGGACAGCCTTCCAGAATATTGAGACTCTATGAGGAATGCGGTGCAATGTGCAAAGTTCAGATGCAAATCTGCATCTCCCCTAATTATAAGGCAATGTTTTTCCTCCCAGAATCCCAGTGTAATTGAGTGAAATGTGCAGGACAGGCTGTTTGTGTTTGGATGGCATCACTTCCAATGTGCAGAGTTAAAGGGCATGTAAAGGCAAAAAAAAAAAAATCCCAATTTTACTTTCTTTAATGAAAAAGAAATCTATCTCCAATATACTTTGAAAATAAAATGTGTACTGTTTTTATAAGAAACCTGACTGTATGCAGTGTAATTCTCCCTTCATTTACTGCTGTGGATAGGAATTGTCAGACAGTCCCTAACTGCTGTGAAGGGAAACAATCATACTTATGAACAGCAGGGGGAGCCCCCGCCTTACTTCCCAGCCTCAGAACTCCAGCAGCTTTGTTTGTTTCCCTGTAGAGCAGTCGGTGACTGTGTAGAGATTTGTATTGGATTTTATTTTTGCCTTTACATCCCCTTTACTGTTTCCAACTCCAGCTGCAGGGGCAAAGATCATGGAGCCAGATTTAAACAGATAAACTGGGATTCTATTTGGAGGATTATTTTGCTGCAGCCACTGGTTCTGCCGAGTTAGAGAAAGTTTGTATTAAACAATAGAAAAATTATAACATCCACATTAGATTACATGACAACACAGGACCCAGTGCAGTCTGTATATTCTGATTATTAATCAGTCTTGTGTATCGGCTTCTGACAGATATTATTTGACTTGTGCTGTTTTGATCATTTAGGACAATCCCTAATCCTTTGTGAAAGATTCCGCCGAATACTGAACTGAATCCTAATTTGCATATGCAAATTAGGGCTGGAAAGGGGGAATCACTTATTACTTCCTTGTTTTAGGACACAATTTCCCTCCCTGTCCCTAATTCGCACATGCAAATTAATATTTGGTTTGGCTGGGCAGAAGGATTCGGACGAATCCAAATCTGCTGAAAAAGGCAGAACCTTTTTTTGGTGCATCCCTACTAATAACATTTCTATTATGGAGTTGAAAGATCTTCCATTATGTCAATGCACATGAATGCCACAGCACTATATACTACTTAGTGCCATGTTACCTAATGGAATAGTCTTTTGTTGGGCACCTCTTAATATTTCAGTGCTTTCTGAGCAATAAGGGCTTTCATAGGAAAAGAAACCATTCAAATCAGGAGAGAACTGGGGAACAAACAGACTTCGCCTCTTTGATCCAGACAGAGCAATCCTACATTTTCCCATGGCTGCCTAAAACCAGTTTATCCTTGCAGCACCTTGGACAGATGCCCATCCCCTATTGGCTGCTCGCTAGGATACAGGAGGCGTGGCTTTTCTTATAAAACCCTGGCAAGCAGTCTGCACGGCAGTTAGTGGTGCTGGAAAAAAGCTTACAGTTTTGCAATCTGTGCTTGGGATGAGAGGTATTGATGAAAGGGCTGTTTTGCATTGTTGCCATTGTTAGGAAAACCTAAGTTCCCGAGTTCAGCATCTGTCCTGTTTTGTTTTTTTTTGTGCCGAGGATTCACTGGAAGAAAAACACCTCCATGTGAGCGATTCTCAAGTCGGAAAAATGGGGTGATGCAATACCCACACTGAAGAGAATAAATATCTGGTATTACATTGTAGTTATTGCTATCTACTCCTAAGACTAATGTCACAATGGGCACCTGTTAAGAGTTTATCCAAGTAAGTTTGTGCTACCTACAGATTCATGGCAATAAGAATGGCATTAGGTAGCCTTGCAATGGAATGGAAGAAAAAGAAGCAGATTATCCCCAGCAATATAAAGGAAGGCAGCTTAGACTAATGCCACAATGGATACCCAATGTACTGTTTTTGTAAGAAATCCCTTCATTTTACTTGCTCTGACAGTTGCAGATAGGAAGCTTCAGACGGTCCCTAACTGGTCTGCAGGGAAACAATCATACTTCAATGGCAGGGGAAGCCCACCACCTTATTTCCCAGAACTCGAGCAGCTTTGTTTGTTTCCCTGTAGAGCATTCGGCGGCCGTGTAGAGTTCTGCACAGACCCAGTGCAGTCTATATCAGTCTTGCTGTTTCAGATTCTATGGCAGAAATTATTTGACTTGTGTTGTTTTCATAACTTAGGACGATCCCTAAGCTTAACCTCCCAACTGAAGCCCAAATCACACTGAGCATGTGTATGTAGTCTAGTCTTGCAAAGACGTTTAACAAAGTTACAAGATGGCAGCCCCCTGTGGCCAACTTTGAAAGCATAAATCATTTGTTTGATTAGGCTTGTGGTGCAGTAAGTTCATGTTCATGTTTAGTATACAAAATACAGCATTTCTAGCCTTATTCTATTTTAGATTTTAGTTCCCCTTTAAGACAATAAACAGAGCATCAGGAAGTCTTGTAATGCTGTGGCAGGCAAGGAATTGGTGTAAAGCAACTGACATAAAATTCATCTTAGATTAATGTCACAATGGGTGACTGGTTACATGATTTCTCTTCTTTTAGAAGCAAGATGGCATTATGTGAAGAGTCATTATAAAAGGTACCGCATTAAGCACCACTGTAGTGCATTTGCAGGCAAGGAGGGTGGGTAGCATCAGTGACATTATTAAGGTAGGTTAGACCAATGCCACAATGGGCAACTGGTTTATATGTTATACGATTCCCTTGTGCAAAAGCAAATTGGTGGCAATAGCCACAACAGAACAGCTGTGTAGTGCAGTAGCAGGGAAAGAGGCTGGGTATCATGAATGTGATGTCACAATGGGCGATTAGTCATCTGATAGAACCAACAATTTGGCACAGTTTTAGATCTTGAAATATTTTCACTACCATCAAGGAAGATGCACTGGGATTTTTTAATTCTGGAAATCACGGTGGGTGGATCTGTAAAGCCATATCCGCTTTTTTTGGGTGGCGGTGGATCACCAAAACGCATCCGACAAGCAAGATGTACTCGCATGGGACAAAAAATCTGGTGCATAAACTACATGTAAAACTTTCCATCAGACACGACAGATGTGAATGCTCCATCTTCATCCGACAAGATAAAAACGTTTGGTATCGGAAAGACTTTTGTCTCATTGAAATACATCTCATCTCATGACTGTCGGTTGTAAATGCATGAAGCAAAGACTCCATCCGAATTTATATTCTAGCCTGGGGGAGGGGATCAGATTTTGTAGCATCCTACAAAATCCTGTGATGTGGCGAGGCGTTGCATGAAGGATCAGATAAAATCTGACAGACAAAATCTGATGAAAAGCACTTGTGGAGTTTAGCCCGTAGAGGGTCTTCATAACCAAAAATTGTGGACCGTTGGGCATTTTCCCTTAGTAATTGCTGATGTAATGTTGTCTAGATGTAGATAAGCCTTTTCACAGACTGCCAGACTGATAAGAAGACGTTGCAATATATACAGTACATAAATATTTATCATGTTCCTGGGTACTAAACTGGCCAGACTTGCGAATTACACGTAGCGGAGATAAATGCCAAGAGCTTTTTGGATCTTCTCAAGAAGTTTGGAAATAATTGCTTCAGTTAAGTTCAGTTTGATCGGCAGCCCTGTTATAAAGCAATAGCCTATAACGAGGGAAGCAGCTACATCATTAATAAAATATTTATGCGCCCATAAAATTGTTCTTAGGGAAATTGTGTCACCCTTTCCACTCAAACCCCCCCCCCCCCATTAAGAATTGGCCTCGGAAACGGAGAGAGATTGGTTCCAGATTGACGTTGCCAACCACCAGTCTCGGAAAAATGTCACCCTGCCTCATAATGTGCCAGTTCGTATAAAAGGTGATTAAATACAGTAGAACCCCCATTTTACGTTTTTCAGGGGACCAGAAAAAAATGGTGTAAAACGAGGGAAAACTTAAAATCAGGGAAATGTATAATGCATAATATATAGGTGGGACCACAAAACAACAATGTACAATGAGGGAAAACTTAAAATCAGGGGATGTAAAATGGGGGTTCTACTGTAATTGCGGTTTCCTTATTTTCCTGGCCAGTAACTATTTAGGACACCAAAGTCCATACAAGGCAGACATTTTTTTTTTTTAATTTCTAAAGCCACAGTTAGTTCAGCAGTCCATTAGAAAACAACTTTACACACCACAAACAAATCCTAAAGGCCATCCTTAGTCAAGGGAAAGGGTTTATTTATTAAAAAGCTATTATGAGGCGCCATTAAATAGGCTTTAACACGTTTCTATTATATGAAGCACTGCCCGAGGGCTGCTCTTATTAACACTCTGCTGAGATTAATCAGACGAAGCAGAAAGTAGTGCGCTAGGGCGTTTGTGGGTTTTGGCTGGTTTTCATTGCTGCGTCTAATGAACTGCAGCTTTTCTTTACAGCACTTGATGGAACAGTTAAAGAGAACATTTGGGCTTCAGTAAAAGTTTTTGCTTTTAGACGTAGAAGCTGCTGGATGACTCTGTCTGAGAATCCACATTCAGGTTATGGGGTCACCGTGAAGGCCCAGCAGAGCTCTTATGTACTTGTTGTAACCCCTTACTGACTTAAGTGCCACTCCAGGGCTAACACCCACTCCTGTAATGCGCTGAGCTAGACTTGTTCTTCTCCAAATGAGAATCGATTTACTGGAAACAACGGTACAGTAATAGCATGGCCAACCTCTTCAGGTTCCCATAGCAGCTTAATGGAATAGTATGGAAGGAGAGTTGATTTTCACAGCACTTCTCGCTCTCTCTCTCCTTTCAGTAGTAAGCAAAACTATAGTCTAATGTATCCTCACTTCTGTGCCCACTTATAACACCATTGTCCTTGTTTTCTCCTGGCCCCCTGCTTATGGCACTTTTCAGTCATTAGACATTATTCTCTGCTTCTGTCATCTCTCCCTACAGCTTCACCTATGCTCAGTGTAAAAAAAAAATAAAAAATCTGGCTAAAAATTGTATATGCTGAATTTATGGTGCCAGCCCAAAGATTCATCAACCCTTGAACAGGCCTTCAAAGTTGTCCAATGCAGCTCCACAAGTTCTGATCTTGTTAGGCCATCTTATGTGTGTCAGTGGCACTGCACATGCTCAGTGCACATTGGGCTGCTGCTTAAAAGTTAAGCTTAGGGGTCAATAAGATTCCCCCCAGAGTTTTTGAATCTGGCTAAAAATTTTGTATGCTAAATTTATGGTGCCAGCCCAAAGTTTCATCAACCCTTGAACAGGCCTTCAAAGTTGTCCACTGCAGCTCCCCAACTTCTGATCTTCTTAGGCCATCTTATGTGTCAGTGGCACTGCACATGCTCAGTGTGCTTTGGGTTGATGCTGAAAAGCTAAGCTTAGCGGTCAACATGGTTCCCCCCAAACTTGTTACACTTAAAGGGCTGGTTCACCTTCAGGTTAACTTTTAGTATGTTATAGAATGGCCAATTCTAAGCAACTTTTCAATTGTTCTTCATTATTTATTTTTTATAGTTTATGAATTATTTGCCTTCTTCTCCTGACTTTTTCTAGCTTTCAAAAGGGGGTCAATGACACCCTCTAAAAACAAATACTGTCTAAAGCGTCACATTTATTATTATTGCTACTTTTTATCACTCATCTTTCTATTCCAACCCTCCCCTATTAATATTCCACATCCTCATTCAAATCAGTGCATGGTTGCTAGAGTAATTTGAACCCCAGTAACCAGATTGCTGACATTGCAAAATGGAGAGTTGCTGAATAAAAAGCTAAATAACTCAAAAACCACAAATAATAAAAAATGAAAACCAATTGCAAATTGTCTCAGAATATTGCTCCCTACATCATACAAAGAGTTAACTCAAAGGTGAACGACCACTTTAAGGTCTCATATTACTACAGTTAAAACAGAGAGTTCACTGACCTTATGTTTGTACATCCTCTAAGTAACGGAGGATGCCACCCTTAAACCTTCCCTTATAAATTTCATGCAATTGGACAGACACCATGGAAACCTTAAGATGGCCATAGACGCACAGATAATATCCTACAAAACAAATTCTTACGATATTTGGTGCGTGTATGGCGGGAAACGAGCCGACCGATATCGGCAGAAGACTTGGAAATCGGTCAGCTTGTCGATCGGGGTGGATAGAAAATTTTGATTGGGTGCTTTTGAAGGCACCTGAACATCGGTCTTCGGTCTCCACAAAAGTGGGCTAATTAATATCTGCTCATTTGGTAAGGTCACCACACAAGCAGGACATTACACAATTTGCCCACCAAATTGATGGGCCAAATCAGGATTATTTGGCCAACAATCGTATCATGCCTAGGGAGACATAAACCATGACAATGTGCGGATGCCTCTTGAAATGAGATTTTCGAGTCTGCCTAATTGATATCAAGGACAGACCCAACCTTGGGCCAATGAGGGGTCTGTCTGGAGGGGCCAATGAGGGGTCTGTCTGGAGGGGCCAATGAGCCGTCTGTCTGGAGGGGCCAATGAGCCGTCTGTCTGGAGGGGCCAATGAGCCGTCTGTCTGGAGGGGCCAATGAGCCGTCTGGTTGTGTAGCTTGCTTAAAATCCTGAAACACTATAGAAAAAAATCCATGCTTTAATGACATTTAATAAGCCAGATACATAATTAAGTTCTACTTCTAAAAGGACTTTTGACTACAAAAGTAACAAGAAAAGCTCACAGATGCTGTGAATAAAATGCTAATAGAACACAGGACCATTTATCGCTGTGGTGCTCTCAGGGAAACTGAAGTGAGCCCTCCAGCACCAGCCTCTGCCACACACACAGCACCCCCGCTATGAATGAAAGCAACACGGAACTAAATATGATCTGTGTGTCTTTAGCTTTAAACAATCATCAGAGAAACTGAACCCCTGATTCTGCAATTCTAAAATAACGCTTGACGCCGTTTCTCGTTTTCAGTTGGCAGGACGTGATGGAATAGATCTGCTCGTTATTCCTTAGTTCTTTTGAAAACAGAACCCTATGGGTGGCGACCTGCTGCCACAGTTTGCAAAGGTAGGGCTTGTAGTCCAAACCGGAGCTGTTCTGCTTGAATGAACGTGAATGTCCTTCTCCTCCATCGTTTGGAGGTTTCTGCATGATGGCTTGGGTCGAAGCAAACAGAACCAGCTGGTATTCTTTGAGCAGTTTATTGAGAAGATCGGTGCATTTCCGCAGGTTAATTTCTTGCCTCGCAAAGGTCTCACCTCCGTTATTCCGGTCTATCCAGTAAAAGGCCGATATACTGTCTATGATCAAGAGGCAAAGAGACGGGTGACTACAAAACATGTTTTCAAGGGAATAGAGTGTCAGCAGCAGTTGGACGCTGCTATTGCAGTACACCAGGAAGAACCTGCCCAGGCACTGCTTTACAGCTTCTTCAGTATTCTGCGACAGCCGGTGCTCAAGTATAGTGACCAGGCGGAGCATATCAAAGTGATAGTCTGTGTCTATATAGATCACTTCCACCTCAAGACCGCCTTCCGACTTCGGCAAAATACAGCGCACTATTAAATGGCAGAGCATCTCTGTCTTTCCTGCTCCTTCCGGACCATAGAATTCAACAATTTCACCTGTGGAGGGATTTATACAACAATAATAATAATAAAAGAACAACACATCAGCTTCTTTTTTAAACCCCTGTATATGTACTCAGTAGTCATTCCTCTGCAGTTATTACTTAATGGACCAGAAAAGGTAAAGTCACTGTAGTTCCAGTTTGTAAGGGACCCCCCTCCAGTGAGTATAAAGGTTTACCCCATACCCCAGGCTGGTGTGATGTTTAAAGAAGTAGAGCGGAAGCCTTGGTATGGAGTAAAGGCCTGCACACACAGGGCGATAAAAGCTGCTGACAGACCGAGTCAGTAGGTTATTGGCCCATGTGTGGGGCCCTCCGACCGCCTTCCCTGATCGATATCTGGCAGAAAGTTGGCCGGATCAGGCAGGGTAAAAAAATCCCATTGGATCACGGCCGCATCAGTTTGCCATCCGACAGCCAGTTCTCCTGCATTTTAAGCGATCATTGGGCCCCTACACTACACTTTATTCTCCCCAACGTGCATGAAATTCTCGTAGCAGAGAAGGGAGGGAATCTCAAATATCCATTATAAATGGATGCGTCAGAAATAAGTGTTTAGCATCATAAAGAGATGTTTGTTTTTCTACTGAGCAACTGGAGGTCCAGGGGCGTGTGCTTAGACTTTCCAGGGGCGCCACGGATTTATTTTTTTTATACGATATTTTAAATATCTAACACAAGTAACTCAAAACAACTGGACTTGCTGAGAAATGAAGACATTTCACTGCTCATCCGAGCAGCTTCTTCAGTTCAACGGACTGGTGTAGGGGAGTTCTCTGCATATATTCTCAGCAAGTCCAGTTGTTTTGAGTTACTGGTGTTAGATATACCATAACCTGGATGAATGAGAATCTTCATAGTATTAGATATCATTTTCATATAATCTTGCACAGGAATGTGTGGTATATGGGAATACATGGCACAGTATAAGTGAGCTCAAGGGAAAACTGATCACTGAGCTACTTATCCACTTAATTCTGAGGTGGAGTATTGGGACTGGGCAATAGTTACCCCATTTTATTAGTTAAAATATACAGATGGCCTCCTGTACAGGAAAGAAAGGGTTTCAATATGGGTTAAAGGTGATGTCTACTGAATAGAGCTGCTGTACCCATTCCCATATACAGCAGCCCCATGTATTCTACGGGAGATGAGCTGCTCTCTGAGAGACAGGCCTTGACTGTACAGGAGTGGTAGTTACTTAACAAAGTACAAAAATATGCCTTTTTTTCTTTTGTTTCCTTTTAAAGGAGAAGGAGTCTTCTTCCACTTGGGGGTGCCAAAGGTTAGGCACCCCCAAGTGATTATATTGACTTTAATGAACCGCGGCAGGGGTTATACCAGTGAGCACCACGGATCGATCCGCTACCGTCTACTTCTGTCTTCAGATTTCCCAGGGCATGAGTAGTAGAATGAAATAGTTCTGCTTTTCATTTTTTTTCCCGCAAAGATGGAGGAAGATCGATCCGTGGTGCTCACTGGTATCATCCCGGGCCGGTGCAGTTTTCTGCTGATAGAAGCACTGGCCTGGGGTTTCAGGTAAGTCAATACAATCACTTGGGGTGCCTAATATTTGTCACCCCCAAGTGTAGCAAGCCTTTCCTTTTCCTTTAACAGCCGATCTCTTCAAAACACAATGGCTTAAAGGGGTTGTTCCCCTTTGAGATAACTTTTAGTATGATGTAGAGAGTGATATTCTG
>CM044442.1:7956149-7967862 GCA_024363595.1 Xenopus borealis
GTTATTGCCACTTTTTATTCCTCATCTTTCTATTCAGTCCCTCTCCTATTCATATTCCAGCCTCTTATGCAAATCAGCGCATGGTTGCTGGGGTAATTTGGACCCTAGCAACCAGACTGCTGAAACTACAAACTGGAGAACTGCCGGTTAAAAAAAGCAAAACAACTCAAGAAGCACAAATAACACAAAGTGAAAACCAATTGCAAATTGTCTCAGAATATCCCTCTCTACATCATACTGACAGTTAACTCAAAGGTGAACAACCCCTTTAAACGAAAACTATTGTTTCCACCAACCAGACTGCCCACACCTCTGGAATCTATTTCCGCAGGCAGGTGCCCTTTAATTCCCCTAGTAACCAGGCAGCAGTTTGGTGGAGTCAGAATTAAAAACAAAGATCAGTGAACTGTAATGGCCTATAATAAGACTATTAGTGATCTCTTGCGCTGAACAACTAACCCCACCCCCTTCAAGATTCCTGTCTCACTTCCTGGTTCCAGTGAGTTTCCAGAGGGGAAGTTAGTAAACTATGGCTTTTTCTCTCAATGAATGACAAGAATAGCCAGGATACAGTTGTTTATGTCAGGGAGGAGGGAGTACAGACAGTGTATTCCTGAGAGGCAATGGCTAAGGGCCCACCTTGCAATTCCTATCTCTTAGCCTTATTATGACTAGAAATCTTTGCACAACAACAATCCTTTCCAGCCTGCTTCCTCTCTCACACACACAATGCTAAATATCTAAGGAGGAGGAGGGCGACTCCATTCCAGTGAATCCAGCCCCGAGACTTTGTCTATTACCTGAGTGCCAGACTCCGCCTGATGGGAGCCATCGCTCATGCTGATCACGTGGCCCGCTCACGCGCGACTGAGGATTCCCAGAAACACAGCGCTCCTTTTCTCACGGCTCTCTTCCGGGGTTTACGGTGACGTCATGGCAGGGGAGGGGCGGTCGCGTGGTCCCATCAGCAGCCTTGGCCGACTGTCAGTGTCAAGAAAGGGCCTGAGGGGACAGGGCGGGGATTGTGACGTCGGATGTTTTCTGTCAGACTCATACCGGAAGTCAGAGGAGGGTGCGCGCTCCGGGCTTCTAAGCTGCTCTGCTTCGTTGTTGCGCGAGGGATGCCCTAGTTACTTGTCGTAAACAATTCGCCCATCGCTGCAGTTTTGTCAGTTTTAATCAGGAAAAAAAAGCATGAAACGAATAAAGATTGAAAAAAGTCAAAGCAAAGAAGTTAAAGATTAGAAAAACAGTGTATGTTACTGCCTGGGCCCCTCAGCTAATTCAATTTAGGGCCCCCAAAATCCAGAGTTTGTCCTGGTTTACCAACATATATTAAAATTGCTCATTAATTAGGCTCTCAAGGGGTTTCTATACCTTCATGGCTCTCTGCAGCTTCAGGGTCTGCTTCCTCTGTAGTTACACCCCTGGTAGTGACTCAGAGTTTTTTTTGGATAACTGGGTAAGAGATGCAAAGTTTCTGAAGCTTAAACTAAGGCTTTTTGGCAGAGAGCCCAGAAGATTCAGCAGCTGCACTTTTGTAACTATGTAAGATATGCAAAGAAACAATTGTAAAGCTGGCCATAGACATAAAGATTTTTGAAAGATCCAAAGGTTATCGCGAGACCACGATTGTTTCAAAACGATCGTTTAAATGTCCGATGTGTCCATCAACTAAAAAGACCATTTCAGGCGATATTGCAGCAAAACTGTAGGGTCGCTGCCTGCTTGGCCCTGCAAACATAGGTAGATTGTATGGGGACCGATAAAGATTTTCTAACCTGGCCGATCAATCTTCAGACCGATGCAGGACGAAAAATCGCAAGACGTATGAACGTTCGAATCCCACTAAACGCAACCGCTAAGATCGGTCGACAGAGAATGCCTCTATGGGGACCCTTACTATTTAAGCCAGTCTCTTAGGAGAACTGGGACTCACAGCTTAAAGGAAAACCAAAACTGTAAGGGAAAAAAACCCTCCCATGTGTAGACTCCCTCCTCCCCCCAGCCGCAATCCCCCCCTCGGGGCTAATGCCCCTAATTTGTTATTTACCCCTCCTGAAGATTCTTGCCACAGGAGTTCATGGCAGCCATCTTCTTTTTTCAGTCTTCTTTGTAAGTTTTGGTGCATGCGCAGTTGGAGGAGATTTCCGGACCCAAACCACGGGGAGGGTTTTTACCTTACAGCAGGGGTGTCCAAACTTTTGGCTTCTAGGGCCACACTGGAAGAAGAAAATTAGTCTGGGGCCACACATGAAATACACAAACACTTTTGATTTGTAAAAGTAAAGAAAATACACACACAAAAAAAAAAACTACAATACCAGTTGGATAACCAAATGGAGATATACACTGGAATATGGGACATCTGGATATTAAATAGACTTATTATTATATTATTATTACTAACTGGTCCCCCTCCTCTATATCCTTTGCAACATGACGTTTTCTCGGGAAGTGAGTGTTTCAAGCTGGGCCGCATTCATATCCATCCTCGGACCGCAGTTTTGACACCCCTACCTTACAGGTTCGGTTCTCCTTTAAAGGAGAATTCAACCCCCCCAACTAATAAATACCCCTACCCTCCATAGTCCCTGCTCCCACCCACACACAGGTGTTAACACCTGTAAATTCCCCTAATCCTGTAATTACTTGTCATTGCAGAGTCAGCGCAGTGGAGCAGAGCTCACGGGCACCATCTTCCGGCGCTTCCGTAATCTTGTCTTTTACCTTCCCTTCTGCAATTTAAGTCACTTTCAGCACATGCGCAGTTATCACAAAATGGAAGAATGCACCAACTGCGCATGCGCTAATACAATAATTACTTTCCAAAGATCACCAAAGCGATGAAGATGGCGCCTGTGAGCTCCGCTGCGCTGACTCTGCAACCAGGGAAAATTACAAGATTAGGGGCGTTTACAGGTGTTAACACCTGTGCGGGGGGGAGCACTATGGAGGGTAGGGGGTAGGTGTTTTTATTAGTTGGAAGGGTTGAATTCTCCTTTAAAGGGCAATTTCAGGTTTGTTAGCAAAACTGTTATAACACGTGTTAAAACAAATTGATATCCTGACAAATTTTGTAATATAGACATGGCCTTGGGTCAAAAAATGTCACAGTGCTACGCGCAGCAGATCTTTTTGTCCCTCTTTACAAGTTACACATTTAAACTAGAACAATGCTTGCCATCAATCTGTTTTGAACCGGACATATAAATGGCCATCTGGTTCCTTTCTGGTTTAAAACATTGAGAAAACTAGACAGAAATGCAATAACCATGTCCCTGTTTTATAACTTCATCCAATGCCAGCCCCTGATGTGTTTATGCTGCCCCCAGGGTCATGGACCCTCCCATGATGCTATTAGCCCTGCCCCCTTTGTTTGGGTTTAGCCACCAGCAACTCTAATCCAATAGGAAAGTTAGGGATGGCATGATTTTTCCTAATGTAAACAACAGTGGAGGAATAAGATGTGACAGACCTTCCATTTAGGCAGTGTCGGACTGAGTCCAATATAAAACGTCCTTCCGAGCCCTGGCCCCACGCACCTACTTTCTTTTTCTTTCTGCCACACCTGGACCAGGGAGGGAGGTCTGTGCCGGTGTCACTCTGTGGCCAGCCACCACCCAGTCACTGGCAGTAACAGTCCAGCCATCCACCACCTGTAATTTGAACCCAATTTTATTCTTACCCCACCACATTTAAAGGGAAACTAAAGTCTAAAATAGAATAATGCTAGAATTTTTGTATTTTGTATACTAAACATAAACATGAACTTACTGCACCACAAGCCTAATCAAACAAATGATTTATGCTTTCAAAGTTGGCCACAGGGGGCTGTCATCTTGTAACTTTGTTATACATCTTTGCAAGACTAGACTACATACACATGCTCAGTGTGATCTGGGCTAAGCTTAGGGATCGTCATAAATGATCAAAACAGCTCAACAGTCAAATAATATCTGCCAGAAGCCGATACAGCAAGACTGATTAATAATCAGAATATACAGACTGCACTGGGTCCTGTGTTGTCATGTAATCTAATGTGGATTTTATAGTTTTTCTATTGTTTAATACAAACTTTCTCCAACTCTGCAGAACCAGTGGCTGCAGAAAAATAATCCTCCTAATAGAATAGGTGTGGGGGAAATATCCCTGAAGTGGTGCTGAGGGTCAGTATTTATTATGGCTAGATCTACCTTAACATTGGTCTTTATGTCAGAGGTCAAATATCAGTGAGACAAAAGAGAACCATAAAGCAGTCAACTGACATGATATTCAACAAACAGAACAGCTCAACTTGACTATCGACATAAAGAACCCCTTTGCATACATGTTGTAGCCAGCTTTTCAGCAGGCAAATGGAAAAATAAGTATTTTAAGCATTTTTTTGTCTTTTAATTATCAGGCAAGATGGTGCACAATTCACATGTATAATGCTTCCTTTGTTCCGTACAGTTCATGTGTATTATACTTCCTAAAATGATGGTTGATCCCAATGTTATTAACTGGAAAAAAGCTAAATATATAGGAAGGCCGGTATTTTGTTCCAGAAAAGGTGGCAACCCTAGGCAGGACCCATGAGTCCAACCCTGAGAACATACAATGGATTATGTGAGCTGGAGCCCTGGGTGGGGGTAACTTATGACTACATTGCTTTAATGGTCTGTGCAGTCACAATCAGCATTGCAGAGAATAGCTAAGATCCAGCAGCCATTAAATGGCTATACAATTGCAAATGCAGTTTAAATGTATTTTATGATACTGGAAAGTGGCTTAGAATAACAAATGCATTCATTATGCAAAATGTTTACTTCCCCTTTAAAGCGGGGGAAAATTTGCCAGACTGTAGTGTTGACTGGTTGTGCACATCCTTGATGAAGCCTGCCTGCTTGAGTCCGTTTTCACTGGTATTAGCGAATGTCTGCACCATGAGTCATGTGCATTCACTTTTGTGTAGCGACTCTCAGACAACACAATTCTGCTGGTAGAGAGTGCGGGGGCTCGGAGCAACACAGGGAACGACAGATGTGATTCTGTGGGTGGTTACACTGTCCAGGACACATTACATGTGCTGCTTGTGTTTCACCCTGGGCGACATGAGTTCAGATGTGTAAATACATATTTTCCATGCTTATATATTCTGAGTCATAGAATATATATATATGTGTGTGTGTATTTAATGCTCTATACTAGTTCTGTGCACTGGATTGATGGTTGCAGCAAGGGACTAAATGTAATGTTAGCTCTGTTTAATGTTTCCATTTAAGGGAAAGGTGACAGTTACCAGTAAGCCTGTGAACTAACTGTACCCCTAGGCTAATGCCACATGGGGCTGATCTCGGCCTGCAGAAAAGCGTAGACCTAAAATCAGCCCCGACTGACATTGGCTTTCTTCTTTGTCTGCATCTAGGGTTGCCACCTTTTCTGGAAAAAAAATACCGGCCTTCCTTTATTTTTGATGTTTTTTCCTATTAAAAACATTGGTGTCAAGCATAATTTTTACCGGCCAGGCTGGTAAAATACCCGCCAAATGGCAACCCTATCCGTATCCGCATCCATTGTGTTTTCCTGGGTGCCTGGGCCCAGTGGCATAACTTCCAGGGGAGCAGGGGGTGCAATTGCACCAGGGCCCGCTCCCTCTTGAGGCCCGTCGGAGAGGCTAGGAGAACTCCAGTGTGCAATTCATAGGGGGAGAGCCTGATAGCCTAATGGTTACGCCACTGCCAGGGCCGCCATCAGGGGGGCAATGAGGGGACAGGTGTCCCGGACCCGCAGGTTTTGTGTGTTAGGGGGGCCCGGCCATGTTTCATTTACTTCATTAGCCGGGCCCCCAATCCTCTCTTCTAAATTTTGCAGAATACTGACCCCTTAAAAGCCAAACTTATGGGGGACCCTGGCAAATGTTTTTTTTCAATTTTGAGTGGATTTTTTTAAAATTTTAGGAGGATCCTGGCCACCAGTGGCCTGTGTGTATGTAGCGACGACCACTTCGCCACTTGCCCCTATGTCACAAACTGCACCCTAATTCCAGAACCCAGGCTAAGCTCCCTGGTCTTGGCTTTCACTTCTGCCTATAACCGCCACTTTCACCTCAAGAGGAGCCCTTGGCTAACTGGATGCCGCCAGGTCTTACTAAGAGGGGAGCAAAGCTATAGGTTCTGGACGAGCAAAGGGGCACAATCGTCTCACCAAGGATACTGGATGGAAGAACACCACTTAGGAAGGCAGGCCAGAAAACACAGCGTGGAACAGGCAGACCGGGCCAGCACAAGCAGAGTAGAGAATAGTCAGACAGGCCGGGATCAGGATTGGAGAGATCAGACTAGTCACAGGCAGGCAAGGGTCAAAACCAGAAATAATAGGCAGGAATCACATAGTAATAGCACCAGGAACAAACTAATTGAACATAACAGCAGGCAGTTTGCTAAACACTGAATTGCCCTTTTAAACTGTTTGAATTTCAAACTGTGCCTATGAAACCTGGAAGTGCATGCCATAGAGGATACCGGCACAGGAGGAGACTGGATTCGTGCGGTGGGCGTCCCCTCTGGCCATGCGATGGGTGCCCCCGCCGGACACTAGACCACCAGGGTAAACTTTATTCCTTATACCCTATATGTGCAACATATGTGAAAACACAGCTATCATCCTCCCACAGCAGGTTTCCATGAGGTTTTTGGCCACACCCCTGCCCCTCCCAGTTATGTCCATGGCCATGCCCTTAGTGCTGACAATTTAGAAGACATGTTTTTAGCTTGCCAATGTAAAGTTTTCTTTTGTGGGAAAGTAAAAGCAGGAAACCTGGCAGCTAAAGGTGACAGGGGAGTAGAGGCAAACTTATGTTGATTCTTTAAACATTCTTTAGACATATCTTTGTAGAGGAAGGACAGACCGGGCCGATCCTCTCCCAACTATTATTGGCCGTGTATATGCCGCTTGTGTGTTGCTCTCCAAAAAAGATTTGGAGAGCAACACAAACATAAAAAAAAGTCCCTGGGGTGCCAAATATGGGCTGTGATTGAATATTTGGTAACCCTATGTGGACTGGTAGACTACATTAGGTTCTGTTTAGCAGTGCACCTGGTTTTTATATAACCAAAACCAGGCCCGGATTTGTGGCGAGGCCACATAGGCCCGGGCTTATGGCGGCAAATTTTTAGGGGCGGCATGCTGTACAGCCACCTCTCTATGCTGCTCCCCGGCGCTCCTGCGCTTCTGCTTCTGCTTCCACACGGCCTAGGGGCACCCTCCCTTCAAATCCGGCGCTGACCAAAACTTGCCTCCAAGCCTGGAATTAAAAAATAAGCACCTGCTTTGAGGCCACTGAGAGCAACATCCAAGGGGTTGGTGAGTAACTTGTTGCTTGGGAGCTACTGTTTGGTGATCAGTAGTTAATATGATAAGCTGATCGGCATAAATGGTACAGCAATGATATATTGGGCGTTGGCTAAAATGTCAGAACTTCAATGAGCCCCACTATACTTCTTTGCTTCCGTTTTATCCTTTGGTTACAAGTAGACCAACTTCAGGGTAAGCAGGGAACGCAAAGGAGTTTGACTGGCAGTTCTCAACAACCACGAGAGGGGCACAGGTTGGATGCCCCTGATTTAAACAGCCCCCCACCCACCCAAAAGGAATTCTATCGCTTCTGAAATACTAAGGGGCAAATTTACTGAAGGGTGAAGTTGCAGTCGCTAGCAAAAATTCACCATGCGCAGGGCCAATTTTCTAACAGGCGTAGAAGACCGTCTGTAGTGTAGTTTGAGGCCCTATCGCTAGGTGAATTTTCACTCAGGCGGTCGATCGTTACTCTGCAAATTTAATAGAACGTTGCCCCTTTCCCCAGAGTTTCTTTTGCCAGCACAGACCTGACGAACTGATAAGATGAAGCTACATTCTCCTCAATCTTATGTCAGTGACATCAAATACTCTAGGGATGCAACGAATCTACTTTTTTTGGATTCAGCTAAACCCTCGAATCCTTTGCGGGAAAATCCGTCCGAATACTGAACCAAATCCTAATTTGCATATTCAAATTAGTGGTGGGAAGGGAAAAACATTTTTTACTTCCTTATTTTGTGACAAAAAGTCACAAGATTTCCCTCCCTGTCCCTGATTTGCATATGCAAATTTGGATTTGGATTCAAATTCTGCTACAAAAGGCCGAATCCCGTATTGGTGCATCCCTAATATCCTGTATTCGTAAAAGTCAAAAAATCTCTAATAAACGCTGGTGTTTTTTCATATTTCAAAAGTCCTAATTATTACTTAACCAATATGAGGGGCATGCCACATTTGTTTTAGGGTGGGCTCACGTCTTGGACATTAGAGGATCTTTTATGCGTTAATTTTGCTTCCTTGGACATTTGTAATAATAAGTGGTCACTTCAAGCATTTGCGCCAACATCTCTAAGAAAGACATATTTATGACCTACCGTATATGTACCCGCCCTATTCAAATTGACCTAAGCGTACTAATAAAGTTTTCGCTAGGCAGAATCTAACATTAAAGAAAGATCGCGCTGACGAACTAACGCTAGTGAAACTTCACCAGCGTTCGGCTGCTGAGACGCTACTTTGTATTTTAGTGAATTAGCATAGTGGTAACAGATTCACTCCTGGTGAAGTGGCGCGAAGTGTTCGCTGGCAAAAATTCACCCTTTATCGAATTTGTCCCTACAGGTTACCTGTGGACCTTTCTTGACATCTCCCACACCTTTGCATGGACCAGTATTTTGCAGACACCAGACCTGAAAAAATCCTCCAAATAGTAATTTCCCCCTTGATTCCAATTTTCAGGCTGTAAATCATCTTTTTCTAACCCGAATAAAGCTCAACTGAAAACCTGAATGAGTAAATGAACAAATTACAGGATGTGACCTAACGCATTTCACTTATCCCCCATTGTTGCAATATTCCCGCTTAGGCCCATCTCTTATGAGCTGCTCGCCAAGAATCTTACAGTGCAAAGCTTTTTACACCGCTGATATGTTCCCATATGGTTACTTGATATCCTGGCTCTACTCCTTCCTACTTGTTTTTGTATTTTTCTAGGAATTATTAGAACCCTTCATGCCAGTTCCTGATATCCTCTTGGCAGTGCTACAGCGAGCGGAATATGTAATAACATGTTTTCATTATTCACTCTAATAAAAATTTGATCTTAGGATATATATATATATATATATATATATATATATGAAGCACCAATGCAAGAGCAAAACATTCTCTCTTTATCTGGAAGGAACATAAAAAAATAAAGCGTAAGAAGATCATAGCAAATGCAGCCCATGTACAGCTACAAAGTAAAATTATATTATATATATTATATCTGGCAAATCTAGCAACATTTCAGGGGGAAAAAACAACAAAAAGCTAATGATAATGAGAGGCAGCCACTGGCCGGTAGAAAGGCCTAATAGGAAACTTTTGTGGGGTGTCTAAGTCCTCGAAAAGGGCCCTGTGAATTTCCCACAAAAAGGGCAGATAAATATTATAACAGTCCGTGGGGAAATGTTCATGGACGCAGCTGTGTTCTAAGGAACTTCCCTTATTTGTTTTTATTATCCCTTAAATTATTTGTAAATGTAATGGTGATGGGGGTCGGAGGGGGTTGGGAAGGGGTTCGGCATCACCTTGTAAAGGATCCGCAGCCCACGCCAGGACTGCCCACGGCCCGGTTCTGGGCAGCTGCCCGGTGGTTGGGGACCCCTGCTGTAAAGGGGCCTTCATTTTTTCTTTTCATAGTTTTTGAATTTTTTTGCTTCTTCTTCTGACTCTTTCCAAATGTGGGTCACTGACCCCATCTAAAAAGCAAATGCTCTGTAAACGACAAATTCATTGGTATTGCTACTTTCTATTCTTATTAACATTAACATGTATTTATATAGCGCCAACATATTGCGTAGCGCTGACATATTTCGTAACCCATCTTTCAATTGATACCCTCTCCTATTCATATTCCAGTCTCTTAGTCGAATGAATGCATGGTTGTTAGGGTAATTAGGACCCCAGCAACCAGACTGCTGAAACTGGAGAGCTGCTGAATAAAAAAGCTAAATAACTCAAACCCCACAAATAATAAAAAAATAAAAACCAATTGCAAGATGTCTCAGAATATGACTCTCTATATTATACTAAGGGCAGAGACAGACAAGAAGATTTAGGGAGATATAGTTGCCCACCGACAAATTGCCCCAAACTGCCTCCCTGCTGGCTAGAAGTTGGCTCACGAGGAAACTTCGGGCAACTCCGGAAAACAGTGTTCCGAGTGCCATCCCACCGGTAATTTACATTCTAGCTGTCGGGGAGGCAGTTCAGGGAGATTAGTCGCCCGAAGAAGAGGGGATTTGTCACCGGGCGACTTAATCTCCCCGAATCTTCTCGTCTGTCTCTGCCATAAAAGTTCATTTAAAAGTGAACAACCCCTTTAAAGGACAAGGAAAGTGTAAAATAGAATAAGGCTAGAAATGCTGTATTTTGTATACTAAACATAAACATGAACTTACTGCACCACAAGCCTAATCAAACAAATGATTTATGCTTTCAAAGTTGGCCACAGGGGGCTGTCATCTTGTAACTTTGTTATACATCTTTGCAAGACCAAGACTGTGCACATGCTCAGTGTGATCTGGGCTAAGCTTAGGGATCGTCATAAATGATCAAAACAGGGGAAACAAACAAAGCTGCTAGAGTTCTGCATGGCTGGTAAGTAAGGCGGGGGCTCCCCCTGCTGTTCATAAGTATGATTGTTTCCCTGCCCAGCAGTTAGGGACCGTCTGACAATTCCTATCCACAGCAGCAAATGAAGGGAGAATTTCAGGTTTCTTATAAAAACAGTACACATTTTTTTAATTAAAGTGTATTGGAGATAGTTTTATTTTTCATTAAAGAAAGTAAAAATGTGATTTTTTTTTTTTTGCCTTTACATGCCCTTTAATCTGCGGTGCTGTTTCAGGATTCATAACCAGCAGAACAGCCGATACAGTGTAAGCCGTCAGGGAGACACTGCTTGTAATGGCAATTGTATTTATAAATAACTGCACAACTACTGAACATTTGCCTGATGTAAGTTGCTTAGAATGACATTTTCATCCATTAGGCAACAATGATATATGAAAATCCCATATGTGTTAATATCTGTTCATATGTTGAATATTTTTTCCTCTGAACACAGAGTGCAAAGAAAGCTTAATGCATTGGGGAATAGGCGTTAGGACTGTTAGGATTTGGGGGGAACAAAGGAGGTCTAGCCTTGCTTTTATTTTGTGTGTATTTAGATTTTTTCCTCAATTAATTGATTGTGATTGGAATAAGCAATTGTGGGATACGGACTGTTGCTAATTTGCTCCCATGAGAGTAAATATCTTTTTAGTGCTGCAACTGGGCACGCTTCCAAAGAGGGTATTGAATAGCAATGAGTATCAGGCCTTGTTGCATAAATATATATATTTGCATGGGAAAATGTAATCACATTTAACAGCGCTATGAAATACACGTTAATAAAAATAATAACCCCTTCATCACTGCCGGTGAAACTGCTCACAGCGTCTGCTTTCAGCCTAACAGTAGTCACCGGCTGATGCCAATAGCAGCTCATATCATGGGATTATCAGCCTCACATGCAATGGGAAAAAATATTTTTTTCAAAATACATCAGTTAATAGTGCTGTTCCAGATAAATTCTGCATTGAAATCCATTTCTCAAAAGAGC
>CM044442.1:8006052-8024164 GCA_024363595.1 Xenopus borealis
TGACTTCTAATATCCTTATCATTTACATTAGGGGGTACATTATCCCTTATAATACATGAGCGATACTCAGAGCCTTTATATGGTAACATATGGGGTGCCAAGTGCCCTTTAATTAAAGTTTTAATTACAGTGAAGGTGTCACTGGCTCATCTTTCAGTTTCAGTCTTGCATATGACCGGCCTTTGCCTTCCTCATCACTGCATATAGACCTCCTATTGTGTTTTCTAAAAAGGTTCATAGACTGACAAGCCAGGGGGCATAGTCTGGCCTCATTGGTACTAATGGTTGCTAATAAAATTCTTCAGATATATCATTGGACATAACACGCTCATCCTTTATACTGGCACATTGAGATGCTGTAAAACCTAAAAATTCCCCTGTACTAAACACAATTCCTCAGGAACAGTCCCTAAGTTTACTCATAGTCTGTACAGAGAGATCCCATAAAACTATGTCACATAGGTATTCCCTGTACTAAGCACAATTCAGCAGGAACAGTCCATAAGTTTGCTCATAGTCTGTACAGAGAGATCCCATAAAACTATGTCACATAGGTATCCCCTGTACTAAGCACAATTCAGCAGGAACAGACCCTAATTTTTCTCATAATCTGTACAGAGAGATCCCATAAAACTATGGCAGCATAGGTATTCCATGTGTTCTTAGCACAATTCAGCAGGAACAGCCCCTAAGTTTGCTCATAGCCTGTACAGAGAGAGCCCATAAAACTATGGCAGCATAGGTATTCCCCTGTACTAAGCACAATTCAGCAGGAACAGTCCTTAAGTTTGCTCATAGTCTGTACAGAGAGATCCCATAAAACTATGTCACATAGGTATTCCCTGTACTAAGCACAATTCAGCAGGAACAGTCCCTAAGTTTGATCATAGTCTGTACAGAGACATAACATAAAACTATGGCAGCACAGGTTTTGCTTATCATTTTTTAGCAATCTTTGACCTGATTGTGGATCTGAAACACGTTGTCTCAGTGGATGAAATGATCATTTAGATTTATCTTCCACAACAGAAATTTATGGGGCTCTTATTATAATAAGCAATTTAATTTTAATAGCAAAAAATTCAGATGAGTTATTAGAATGGTGCAAGAGCACTCCTCATGCCATAACTCACTCCCTACACCATTTGTTATCTTCATAACTCATTCGTCCATCAATTCGACCAGAAAGAATTATACAATTATCCAATGCTGATAAAACTTCACCAAAATTAAACGCTGAGATTTATGCCTTAGGTGCCTTTCTTTTTAAGATTCATCACAGACACTGCAATGCAAAAAAAAAAAGAACAATAGAGCAATAGCATTGGGTCGTACAAGGGAAATCAAAGGAAAACTTTTAGTCTGATCTTTCATATGCAGAAGTATTGACATATACTGAACATTCCAAGTAATTAAAGGGGAACTTTTAAGAGGGGTTCTTTTGAAACAAATCACCCCCAGAATTCATCAACCATAAATCCCATCAGGAAATAGAATTCTCTAACACAAATATGGCAATAGTAAATTTTGAATAGGAAAGAAAATAAGAAATATGCAGCAGTAGGACATACCAGTAATGGGAACATGATGGGGTCTACCTGACTAGTTCCTAGCACAAAGTCCAACTCTTAATGCCACTGGTAGTGCTACATTCCTCAAAGTACTTCTCCTTGGCAAAAGGACGTTGCTCCCAGATAGTTGGCTCAATCACAGGGCCATTTGTTGCACAGGGGCCAAACACTTGTAACTCTACCAATACCCTCTAATGTTGGTCTGCTCTCAAGGATGCTCACAGGGACTGGCTTGATGGAGTTCACAGGTATTTATATAGCACAGCAGCTTTGGTCACCTCCTGGGTGTCTTACAGCTACTGTAGGTGAGTGGTGGGTTAGTCTTTCTATGCAGCTGGAGCTTCAAGCCTTCCCTTCTGGCCAAACTCAGCAGTGATATCACCCTCCCTGCTCTCCTGAGCAGCATCTCAGCAGCTTGGTCACCTCTTAGGTTCCCTGCAGATTGGCTGATGGTTTATACAGCTAAAGCTCCAGGCCTTTTTGTCTGGCCAAGCTCAACAGTGATAGCAACCCACTTGCTAATCTGAGTAGCATGTCTAGCATCTTAGCAGCTTCAGTCATCCCTGGGTATCCTACAGCTAGGTTAGTTGTGGCTTGGTCTCTCTGTGCAACTGGAGTTCCAGGCCTTTTCTTCTGATCAAGCTCAGCAGTTATAGCAACCTCCCTTTCGCCTAGGCAGCATCTCTATCATCTTGGCAGCTTCAGTCACCTCCTGGGTTTCCTACAGCTAGGTTATTACTTGGTTGATCTCTCTGTGCAACTGAAGCTTCAGGCCTTTTATTATGACCAAGCTCAGAAGGGATGGAAACCTTGCTGCCCAGCTGATCAGTATTTCTAGCCGTAAGTGGCTGCGAGAGTCCTTTATAGCCAAGACCAGGCTTCTTCTTGATCCTACTTCCTTTCCAGGTGCCCTCAGGGGCACCAACGTGTGCCAGTCACTTTTCACAGCCAATCAAATTGTTTTGCTATTAGTAAACAAGTTGAATGATGTCACCATTGGCAGAGCTATGGCTCAGCAGTTGAGTGACAACTGGAGGTCCTTGTGTAACATTTCTGCATTTTCAAAAAGTTAGTCATCTATCAAACAGAGAACTGGATCTGATCAAGTTAAGAAGATAAAGTCACCTTCGTGTCATGTCTCCTAACAGATCTTTCATTCTGTGACCTGTCCATACATGCACCCTGAAAACATTGCTTTTGAGCCATGGAATAGATAAGTGGGTTGAATTATACCCAGACATAATAACACTGCAGTTGGTGCAATGCGGTGACTTGTAGTTTAACTGCAGGCCATTCTTCATTGCAACATGAATTGATAATTATGTTAATAGTAATATTTTGTCCATTTAAAAGAGCTGCCAGAACTTTGGGAGCTGAATTAGAGTCATAGAATGGCAATCACTCTGCAGATTATCCCACAATAAACGATCTACAAATTATTGTGCCAAGTATTATTTCCCAATATCTACTCTTTAAGTTGTCCTGTTTTTTTGCCCTGTCAATTGGTACAGTGATGCATTACCGAAGGGCATTACATTTCTGTCACGCCGATGAAGTATTGGAGCCAGTTGCAATCAAGACGCCATTGCTTTGACGATTTGTTACGGTAATATATCAGCAGAGAGGGAGCTGGAGGGGACCAAGACCTACTGAAAGCCCATAACAAGTGAGGCTTATAAATATCATTTATATCCTCTTGTTGTTTTTACCAGTAAGACATATACGTTTGATTTACAGCCAGGAGAGAGGATAAAAGATCGAGTTCATAATAATCTCTGCCCTTCTCTCTATCTGGGTTTCTCTGCTTAGAAATATTTCTTTTTCATTAAGGACTTTGTTTTGTACAGAGTTTTTCCTATGGGTTAAAGTCTGTTAGGGACAAGGGAGGCTTAAAATGAAGATGTGTATTGATTTGATAATTGTTCCACCTCTTTTACAGTGTATACCGACACTGAAGTGCATCCTTTTTCTAAATACAGGGAAATATCTAAGTTGGTATCAATAATAACATTATGTTTAGATTCACTGGTGTAAAAATAGGGCTTAGCGAAAATACAAATTCCCATTGAGGGTCTTGACTAACATTCTGTTTCACTTGATGTAAAATGTTTATGAAAATTTATTTTGGGAAGAGATCTTCTAATCACCAGCACCGCCCCAATGGAAAACACATGGGATCTTTTACTTTTACCCGTGGCAACAGTTTTATAGGGGGTAACAGAAAAACAATTCTCAACGCGGAAAGTTATGCCTTTGCGCGAACAAATTTTGCTTTGCGCAAAGCTTTTGCGAACACGGAAACTGTTTAGCAACCACTTCCGAGTGGAAGACCGTTCACGATTTTTATAGTTTGCGCCAATGCCCAGTCAACGTAATAAAACTTCTTTCTGAAAAAGTCGCTGGGGGGAATGTAATAAAAGTCGCAAAGAGAAAAACAATAAGAATAAAAATCCACAACTCTCAATGTAATATTGTTCCTTAAACTGTTATCGCATTGCAAATTTTTACTGCGCACTGCGAATTTTAATTGCGCGTTCTTAAGAAAATTCATATTTTATTTGTCACATACACAGCATACATAGTACGACATGTAGTGAAATGCTTGTTGCTGTGCGCAATTACAATTCACAATGCAATAACAGTTTAAGGAACAGTATTACATTGCGAGATGTGGATTTTTATTGGTGTGAATTGTTTTTCTCTTTGCAACTTATATTCCCCCCTTAGAGGAAAAAATGTGAAATAGAGAGCACTGACTAATACAGTTCCCAAGACCCCTACAGCCTTTTTTATTTTTCTGCACAGCCGCTAGAGAATTGGTTTCCAAACTAAGGAGCTTTTCCAAACTAAGCAGCATTGCCTTTCATTGCCATGTTATTATTGACATATACAATAACAACACAGCTCCAGTCCATCACCATAAAATCTCTTAACTTCTTCTAGGCGAAGGTTAACTCCAGTATAAATAATATAAGGTAGGGGTCTCCAAGTGAGTAGAATAATAACTCACCACATTTAGGAAGCCGCCCAGGTGCACCGCCTTGAGGCCTCAGCATAGGGAGCGGACGCCAATATTTCTTTGAAGCAGGCACTCAGAAAGGCAGACTTACACCAGGCAAAAGTTTTCAAAGTGAAAAGTAGTTGATTGTATTTGAAATATACTGGACAATTCCTGAGATTATTAACATGTATTATTAACATGTATTTCTATAGCGCCAACTTGTTGCGTAGCGCTGTGAGATGAAGGCGTTTATGCTCTGTTCATAAAGACTTTGTAAATAAGTCATGTGATCTAAGAGATCGGCTCTTCGCCTGAGGCTATGAAATACCAATCTTATTAAAATCCTTCTAAAGATTCACCCCCGAGATCACCCTCTTTAACAAGTACAAGGAGGACCAGGAGTAATAATAATCCCAACATAACCACTTGCATACATACCTACAGTTCACAATACTGTACCTAGACATTCCTACCTGAAATTCATTTAAAATTAATTTAAAACTCATTTGATATATGTCTAGAATCATTCCGTATATATACACGGATAATTCAACTATGCATTGCAAATCAGTTTTTTTTATAATATAACCTCCACTTCACTTCCACTTCATATTTAAAATTGAATGTATAAAAAATTGTATATGTCTTTTCTGCCTTTATTTGTATATTTATTCCTATCTCAATTCAAATTTTTATACAATATCTTATATTATAAACTATGTACCATGTACTTTGGGTGTATAAATATGGCACCATATAACTTCCTAGCCAACAAAGGTGTACCAATATGACACCCAAAAGCAAGAAAAATTGTGAAACTGTTAACCTCACCCATATACTGTAAATAAAAAAACCCTGGATAGTGATTGGTGCATTCTTCACTAATGGCTGTGTTACCATTGTTTTATTTGTTTAATTGATGTTGTTTTCTTGATGCATGTTTGTTGCATGTTTGTTTAAATACCCTGGAAAGTCTCTGTATAGTTATCCTATGATTAAGGGGCCGATTTACGAAATTCACGTGAAATGATCGAAGTTTGATCGAATTCGATCAAATACCGATTGTGCGAATTTTTCGTGAAATTGGATATGCAAATTTGGCCTCTTTGATCATCGAATATCAAATAGATCGAATGATCGGATATTCGATCATTCGATAACCGAAGGAATCAAAATTTTAAAGTTATTCGACTGCCTACTTCTCCAGATTGAACCTACCGAACTGTAATAGAAGCCTATGGGAAGCTGCCCATAGGCTTCTGAGGCTAAGTCCTGCTCGATTACCATTCGTACGATCGGAGCGTTTGATCGTTCGAATCGTACAAATTTTTCGGACACTCGAAGGATATTTCACGATTTTTTCGCGAAATCGAAATGATCGGTATCTGATCGTACGAATTCATCGAGAAATCGTATAGTGAGCAAAATGATAGCCTAAAACTATTCGATAAACATTCGATGGTCAAATGCTTATCGAATTTTGAATTTGGTCAAGCTAATTTTGGGGAATAATAGTAAATGTGTTTGTTAACGCAAAAACACGTAAGGCTATGGATGCAATAAACTACTTTTCACTTTGAAAACCTTTGCCTGGTGGAAGTGTACCTTTCTGAGTGCCTGCTTTAAAGAAATTAAAGTTAATTCCCGACCTAGGGACAAAGAGAAACCTGCAGGCATAGATGATACATTTGGTTCTTATAGCAGCTCCCATTTTGGCATGTGCTTTGTGCACTAATGCAGTCTGAATTCAGTATTGGAAGCATGCCATTTCGGCAACTAGTATTGAGAGGTACATTTGCAACAAAAAAGTCCTAAATCTTCATACAGAAGCTCCATGAGATGTGCCCATTACCCCATATTTATAACATTTGACCCAGTGACATCCGTAATACAAACTTTTAGCAAAATGTTGGATCTCCTTTCTTTTATATACTAAATTCTATTAAGATTTGATATTTTTTTTAAATATGAATTTCAATTTAAAAATTATAAGAAAAAGTTTTATATAAGCTTCATCCCATGGAGATGACTCTTTATAAATATAATCCATTAAAAATTCTGTACTGTTTCTAAAATAATCAGTCACTCTTCTCTATCCTCCTCATAGCAATCTGTCTCTCTTCATGCAACTTTGTGTTGGAGTCAGTTATTTTGAAAGACATTTAGCTAAAATACATTGTGCAAAAGGAAGCACACACCAATTTTTTGTAAATATTAAAAATTGAATTCTTACTCGACTCTTATACCCCTTCAGTCACACAACTGAAGATAGCAATGTCCAGATCTTGGATAAAGAAGACTTCCAAGAGGAGATTCATGTTAAGGTGGATAAACCATCCCTGAACAGAGGCAGGGGCCTTTGACACCACCTGTCTGCTACATACAATGCACACACACAATGCTACATACGATGCAGACACCTGTACCCCGGCGGTTTCCGAACACTTCACACATCAATACAGTAATTACACAGAGTCAACACTTCTGTGAATTTCAGATGTCACGTCTCTGAAGAGTTACAATATGCCGTTGTGATTGGATTATTGGAAGAGTCTATATGCCGAGAACTCCCCACACCAGTCAGTTGAACTGAAGAAGCTGCTTGGATGAGCAGTGAAACGTCTTCATTAGAAACTGTCAGCAAGCCCAGTTGTTTTTTTTTAATTACTTATATCAGATATACTATGACCTGGATGAATGAAAAACTCCATAGTCATTTTTAGAAAGGTTCCTATTTCCATAAGAAAAAGCTCATACTAAATTTTCATTTTCACAATAGTTTCCCTTTAAGCTATTAAAAAACAAATTTTAATAATTCTTGTGGGCAATTGCACACAATGGAATTTCTGAAGTTCCAACTTTTAGCCCGGCAACTCTGGAACTTTTTAATATCTACAAGGTTTCTGATGAAATTTGTTTGAACTGATGTTCATTATATGGTTCATTTAATGATATTTAATGCCTTTTGCTGAAAAGTTCATTTTGATGAAGTGTAAAGAAAAAAAAAATTAGAAATTAAATATTACATTATGTTACGTTTTAATAGCAGCTATGAATAAATATTCTGGAAGATTGCTCCCTTTTATTTAGGTTTAATACAGTTATCTTACAATTTTAATTACGAGGGAGTACTACAAAATATTACGCTTTTTTTTTTGTAATTAGATGTGGAAAAATAGTCTACAAAAAAAGTCAGCTAGAGTTAATTTTTTCAGTGCTCAAATCAATGAAATGCAAATCCTGGTGGGGAAAATTATTCTTGTTTATAGTATAATAGCATTGACTTAATTCTAAATGTAGAGTTCCTTTTGGGAGACTTGTTTTCTTCGTTGCTTGAACTAATGTAGTCCAAGTGTCTCGCTCGGCACATGGAGTCATTTTATTTCAGAAACCTCATGCATTTTGGATTTGAGATAATGATTTTACTTCTTTATGGCATGAATTTTAAATACAATACAGATACCCAACAGATTCAAATTGTATTTCTTCTCCATATGATATATTAAATATTTATACTTTGAATTTGTTCATTGTAAAAATGAGATTGGGCTACAAATAATGGATCGATAACTCAAACTGTAATATATCTTTATGTATTTCCTGTTGACGTTATTTTAATACATTTCTAGTAGGTGCTGGGATGTTGTCCCGTGAATGCAGTGGGAGTGGGTGTTGGCCTTTATCACTTTGGGTCCTCCTTGGAGATCCAGCATATGAGCTCTTTAACCATAGTTAACAAGAATATCTATCTTTATGTCCACTGATCTTCTGGGATGAGCCTCAGGAGACACTGTTGTTATAACTTTCCAGGTTGTATGAAAGAATTACCGCCCACCTGTCAGTATTCCTTGACCCATTTTGAGAGTACCTTGGAGGTGGTGGAGACACCAACCTCCTCCTCTTCTGTGCGCCACTTCCACATTTGACGCTTGCTTGGCACTTGGTGTGAAGTTTAAACATTTAAAGGCACCTTGTCCATTTTTTCATTGCCCAACATATGTCTATTCGTCATAGTTTAAGGGTGTGCTCCTTGTCTGATCTTCTGATCCTAGCCTCTTGCCTGTATTTGACCATTGCTATATTGCTGCCTGACCCAAAATTTGTCCGTTTACTGACTGCTTCTGGATCCTGACTCTGTACCACGCTGAATGTTTGGTTATTGACCATGGCCTGTTTCCTTGACCAGGCTTCTGGTTCGCTTGACCCGCTCTGTTCCACAATTACACTTACTCTTCTCTGTTCTAACTTCCTGGTTTTGACATTGGCCTATTATCTGGATCCATGCTTTTCTGCTCTCTATAACACGGTTTGTGTTTTTATATGTGTTTAGTAAATTGTGGCTCTAAACCTCAGTTCATTGCAGTGGTTATTCAACAATTGGCTCCCTACAAACCAGACCTTTCTAAGTCCTTCTTTCTTACCTTGTGGGAAACTTTTGATTGAAGAGCCCACTAGTATTCATGGAAAAAAGAGGTCTTTAATATGAATACAATGAGCAGTATGTAATGCATGAAGATGCCATGTTGAATGGTGTTGGAGGAGGCAAGATGGTGCCACCACACCACTGAAGAACAGTACCCAGGCCAGTGTAGTTGCTCTCAATTCACCCAATGAAAGACATTTAAAACAAATATTTCCTTGTGTTGAGACTACTATGGCCTATCTAGTAAATACCCTTGTATTAAAGTAGTACTAAGCCTCTCAGTCTCCACTTGCTTTACTTGCTATACAGTAATAGAGAACTAGGGTTTCCACCTTTTTTCATTGGGGAAAACAGGCCAGTGATGTCAGGGGCCGGTCATATTAATGTTAATAATGCAGAAGTCTGCACCAGATGTGCCTCAGAAAAAGGTACCTTGACACACATGTTGTAGAGTTAATAATAAGATTACCCTATATTGGGGGGAACATTTTAGACTCCCCAGAGGTAGTGTTACAGGTGTTTCATAGAACACACAAACTATGTATTTTTTAAGTTCAAATAAGAACTTAAGCTTGATTAATACCATTCATTTTTTCTCCTCAAGGCATTAATATTGGCAAATTACCCAAAATTGGAGAAACACAGCCCCCATTACTTATTCTAACTGGAAGCAAGTAATGCAGGACACTTGTAGTGTTGAGCAATTAGTGTACACTAAAAGGGGGGTCCCCCACTAAATTTCACAACTTTTGGGGCCCATGGATGAACATACACCCCCTTCATCCACAACAACCTAATACCTAAAACCTAAGACTGGTGTGTAGGGAATGTGTTTACATTAGTTGTAGTTTTACTATGTCACTGCTCTCTTTCACCACTTTGGGATGTTCCAGTTTTATAATTGTCACTAGGCCTAAGTACACAATATATCATAGTATTAGCACTCAGTCGAAGTGTAACCAGTAGACAGTATATCCCTGAGTTTAGCTGGTATCAAGTTTTTAAGAAATAACACAGGTCCATAGAAGAATAAAGCCATTATTATTTTATTAAAGAACATCATTCAATTTACTGAGCTAGTTAACGCACCTGGAAGGGTTTTCCTTGTAAATAACTCAGACTCCTAACATTTTTAATATTCTGATTTATTCGTTTATTTTTCCCTTACATAGCACCTGCCAGCAGTTTATTGATTTAAAATGCATATGCCATAAAGGCACCTTTACTTCTTCCTTTGATATATAACCGTCCGGAACCATATCATGCCCCCCCACTGCAGGTAATTTAATTTCGATGTGCACACCGCGTGAGTGATTGTCATTTATTCTAATACAACATTTTTTCTCCAACATTAACTTGTATCTCAACTAGTGATTATGACAACTCAGCCGTATTTCAGAAGGAATTCCATTACTTCACACGGATACATCTTTCTACTAGTTTCTATGTAAATGATTGTACTGGTACCTCAAATAATAATTGCCATACATCATCATCTCATAATAATGCCCCCCCACTCCCTGTATGTTAGGATTTATCTCAGCAAATGATTGAGTGCAGTTGTTAAGACTGGGAGATACACTTTAAGCCATTGGAAGGGAGGTGATTTCCTAAAGCGTTCTGTAACCTTTCAGAACTGGGGTTTCCCGTTAAACGTTACTTCATTTTCATGGGACCCAGTCATTCGTTGTTAATGGTGGGGACATTTCGTAAGTCTGACGGAGATGAGTCTTACATGATACAAAGAATGACTCTACTCTGACATTTCAAGGGAAGATAATATCTGCAGTGAAGATTAAGAGAGTAAAGATTAAGACAAATTTACTAAACTTCACCCAAAATCGATAGTCGAATGCTTATCGAATAGTTTTAGGCTATCATTTTGCTCGATATTCGATTTCTCGATGAATTTGTACGATCGGATACCGATCGTTCGATTTCACGGGAAAAATTTACTTTTTCCTTCGAGCCTCTGAAAAATTTGTACGATCTGTCCCAAACTTACCCAGCCACAACTCTGGGCCCCTAGGAGGGCTGGATATACGTTTTCAGAACCATTGCTTAAGGATCTTAATTTGATATGGCCAAGCAGTAAGAACATTTTTCTGGTTAACCTATGAGAAAGCCAAATTGGTGAAACTATTTTTAGACATTAATAGAGTTAAATAAATAACAGTCACTTGGACTCATTTATCAACATTGGGAAAATTTGCCCATGGGCAGTAACCCATAGCAACAAATCAGTGATTGCTTTTTTTTCAGAAACATTGTATAGTTTTTTGGAAATTTGGCACATGTCAGTAAGAAACCCAGGACTGTGGGCTGAGCTGTCTTTCAGCGGAAGTCATTGAGGACTGTAATCGGTCAAAAAGGACTTATGATTAAATATGATTGCTAAATTTCGCAATGACCTTTGCGTATATTTTTTTGCGCTAACTAAACATATTACATTCCCCTTTATGTGTGTTATAGGATGGCCAATTCTAAGCAACTTTCCAATAGCCCTTCATTTTTTCTTTTGTATTGTTTATGATTTATTCTTCGTACATTCCTGGCTTCTGAGAATAATAAGTTGATTATATTACAGTTAATATCCTCATGGCGTTTAGTTTCTTAATATACACTGACGATGAAACATGGTTTCTTATTGATATCAAGGCCCCTGATTATGGCAGAAACAAAGTGGGACATTCACTAAGATCCGAAGAAACGCCAGCGCAAGCTTCGCTAGCGTTCGCCGCACTTCGCCAGGCGAATTTTCGCCAGCGATATGCAAATTCACTAAAGGGCGAAGTTACGCTCAGGTCGGCCAAAGGTAGCGTATTTGCGCTAGTGTTACTTCGCTAGGCAAAGCGCAGTTAAGCTAGCGAAGCCTAATTTGCATACGGCGCGAATTACAAAATATAATAGAAGTATATATTACAGCCACTACACAAGCCCAGGAAACCTTTAATAAATAAAATAAAGTTGTCCTATTGCCCTACATGTGCCCCCTATATAGTTGTGTTGCCATATGTTAGGAAATGTAGGGGGGGAAGGAGGGTAACCCCCCCCCCAAAAAATTGATCTATTTCAGACTATGGACTTAGAAAAAATTTGACATTTTTTTTTCAACCTCCTATCTATTGTATTGCACTTCGCCTGGTCTGAGCTGGCGAAGTTACGTCTAGCGTAAGTGCTAACGAACAGCAAAAAGTTGATCTTAGTGAATTTGCGTAATTACGATCCTTCGCCAGTGCGCAACTACGCCTGGCGGAAGGGTGCGAAGTTGCGCAAGTCTATCTACTTCGCTAGCGTAAATTCGCCAGAGACGGTGTTAGTGAATTTGCGAAGTTCCGATTTGACGTCACGCTGGCGAATTTGCGCTAGAGTTAGCCGCTTCGCGCTTTAGTGAATCTGCCCCAAAGTGTTTCCTCAATCAACATTTCACAGAACTGTCATGTAATGACTGGAGTTAATCTCTGGTTGGATCACTCGCAGCTCCCCTTGTGTGAAGGCCTCTCTGTATAGTGAAAAACCAGTGTCATCCAATTGAATCGTCCATGGAAAAACAAAGAATGGCTTTGCTTCTTGGACTTGTTAAATCCACAGGGATGTCCCATGAACGTGATGCAAAAAGATGGATAACTGAAATCGTAGCTGTGACACATGATCAATTAGTTGGAAAAAGATGGATAACTGAAATCGTAGCTGTGACACATGATCAATTAGTTGGAAAATGACTTCAAGAAATGTTAGAATCAGCAAAACACTGCTTTACGCTGCCTGCGAACCTTCCAGCACTGAAATAAATGATGAAATCGATGGGTCATTAACATTTTCTTTGGTTAGGAATAATAATTACAAGCAGATCCTGAAATATTCTTATGTTTGGGCAGAGGCCAGCATTCTCTTTTTTTCATTAATGTTTAATTAGTTCTGTAGGTGCTTGGCTGGTTTAAATATGTTCTCTGGATTTGGTAATTACAGTTCTCTTCTGCCTAAAATAAATAAATATATATATTTAGTCTTGAACCATTGGAATTATGCCCTTACTGCACCACTCTGTATGGTGTTGGCTTTCCATTCCTGAGCAGCACAGTTGGACGAGGTCCCAGGGAACTAGCACTTCAGGGCCACTTCTACCCTGCGTCAAGGTAAGAACCTTACCTTGTTCAGCAGCGATTGGCTTGTTACAAAGTACGGCAAAAAGCAAAAAAACACAGTTTATCACACACTGACAACCCTTTGAAGACCAATGTAACGCCTTTTAGTGAAAACCAGTGAAACCTCCAGGGAAATTCTGTAACCTGTTTTTGCTATCCACCATGAGACCTTAAATATCACATAACAGTATCAGCCGGGATAGATATCTCCAATATATTCTCTTACGTTGGAGAGCAGAACTGCTCTTTCTGAATCAACTATCTGACTTACACTACTAGAGAAGCTACACCTGCCCATAAAATGTTTTGACTCCCGTGGACTTTAATGTGTTTTTTGAATTTTTGCTGGTGGCAAAAGACAAACGGTTACTTTTCCTTTATAAAGACTTTATAATACTGACTCATCCTTGCCAAATCTGGAACTGCCAGAGGATGCTTTAACCTGGAAAACAAAACATTCCTCCATTCATCTCTAAATTAGGCCCAACTCTTAGTTGGCCAAACCAAGGTATTTCCAGAACATCCCCTGTATAAATGAAGCCTATGGACCCCTAAATAGCTGGTGTGAACATGACAGTGGGTAGGCGCTACACATGGGATGGTCAGGGCTATGGGGCCCTGAAGGTAAGATTTTATATGAGCTCTTGGCTTATCAGTCACATTGGGTGAAATCTTGGCCAAATATAGACCTGCCAGGAGATGCTTTAACCTAGAAAATAAAACATTTCCCATCCCATCTTTGGGTAACAGGGATAAAAAATTGTATTGACGCTACTGAGGAGCGTATTTGTGGGCCAAAGAGCTTGTCTGCACTGTAATATCTGCCCTCTAAGAAAAACAAATTAGTTTTAAGCAGTTTATTCATGAACAGATACAGAAAGAGTCTGTATTAAATTCTGCTTTGTTTCATGTGAAAGTTTCATATCACATAGGAGTTCCTACGCCTTATCTCAGTTCCAAGAAATTCTGCTTCTCAGAAATTCAATCTACAAATGGGTGTTTTGCATCACTTTAGAATATTTTTCAATCAGATAAATGCCTAGATATGTAAGGGTATACTTGAGCTTTTCCAAACGCATTAAAGAGGCCATACATAAACAGCCTATAATTATTCTCTGTAAGATAACACCACACATCTCATCATACTGCTAATTACTGTATGAGAATTATACATAGGACTTTATATCATTTGAATAACTTGCCCAAGGGCAAAACAAACAGATTCAAGTTAATGCTCAACTAGTGTTACATGATAACTAAAGTAAGCACCATCTCTCCCTACTATACCTGCTATCCCACAGTCACACTCCCTTCCCAGAGACTATTATCCACTGTTACTATAGACACCATCTCTCCCTACTATACCTGCTATCCCACAGTCACACTCCCTTCCCAGAGACTATTATCCACTGTTACTATAGACACCATCTCTCCCTACTATACCTGCTATCCCACAGTCACACTCCCTTCCCAGATACTATTATCCCACTGTTATTATAGGCACCATCTCTGCTTACTAAGATAAAATTAAAATGATCCCTTAGCCTTGAAAGAACTATGGTAGTCCCTTGTTCAGTACAGTCTCTATCACCACATCACCATCTGTAGGGTGTCGCTTCCAACTGAGCAAAGAAAAAACACTGAGGCTGCACTGATTCAATTATTCTGAAATATTCTCCCAAGTATATTAACTCACTTGTCTTTAAAATTCTCAGTCATTGTTAGCAGAAGAATGTCAGGATCTGCTAATTGTATTTCATGCTCTAACATTCCAAGGCTTTACATGTAACTGTTGATACCTGATATTCTGTTCTTATAAATGAGATGATGAGATGATGTTCTAGTCCTTTGTCTGTAGTTGCTGGAGTCTCAGATCACAAAAGAAAATCCTGCTGTGTTGTGACTGCTGATAATACAGTATGAATATATATATATTTATAGGGCTGCTGAAATGCAATATTGGTCACAAGATTCCACTGCCTTGTCAAGGTGTGGGTTACTACAGCAAAACATTCCAGACTGATGTACAGTATGTGCAGTTAAAGGGAATATCAATGCTGGTGTAATGTCATCTCTCTGTACAGACCATGATCAAATCTGCATTATAAGAAGGGATATTGTGGAAGAGTAGACAGTGTTTGGTGTGAAGTGAAGGAGCATTTTGAAATAATAGAATTGTTCTTGGTTGTAGGGATGGCGCGAACCGCCACAAAAAAGTTCGCGGACGCGTTCGCAAACTTGCGACAAACGCGCGAACAGTTCGCGACCGTCGCGAACCCCATAGACTTCAATGGGAAGGCGAACTTTAAAAGCTAAAAAAGACATTTCTGGCCAGAAAAATGATTTTAAAGTTGTTTAAAGGGTGCAACGACCTGGACAGTGGCATGCCAGAGGGGGATCAAGGGAAAAGAAAAATCCATTATTTTCTTATGTCAAAAGTGTTACAAAGTATCTTACCTGCACCTGTTAGCTGTTCTGGCCAAGTTCAAATCTTTGCTTCTTTTTCTGGCTGTTCAGTGAGGGTCTTTCCAGTTAAAGAGGGTCCTCCAAAAAAAGGGTCTTTCCAGTACAAATGAGGGACAGAGGGTTGAGCTCGCAAAAGAGGGACAGTTGGGACTCGGGAGGTATGCACATTTTTTTTTTTTAGTCCAGGGGGTGTGTGGGGGTGCTCCAGGGAGATCTTCCTGATTGGCTGCCATGTATCTGCTGGTCTGGGGTGAGAGGGCATAAAAAAAGCGCCAAATTGACGCGAACCCAAAATGCGAACGTCGCGCGACGTTCGCGAACTTCCCGCGAGCGCGAACAGCGGATGTTCGCGCGAACAAGTTAGCCGGCGAACTGTTCGCGCCATCCCTACTTGGTTGTGGTCTGTTTAGACAAACTATTAAATTGGGGGCCTATTTTTCTTAGTTTGCATAGTTCATCTTAATTCGGAACTGGATAAGGGGTTTCTGAATAATACCTGTACCTTTGAATGTGTTTAATGGAAGGTTGCTTAGAATTGCACTTTTTTGAAAGGAGGTAACAATATGTGGGGTGGTTTAAATACAATTGAGGAGAAAATGTCCCATGTGCACAGCAGGCAAATAAATGCCGGCGTCTCGTTTTGGACGCGCAAGTCCGTTTTTGGACGCCTGCGTCTGTTTTTGGATGCCGGTGCCCATTGCCGACGTCCATTGGCGGCGACCATTTTTTTTTGACACTGGCAACAGGAGTCGGCATCCAAAAACGGACAAGCGCATCCAAAACGAGACGGGGCAGCGTTTAAAAAATTTCTTGCCATTTCGTGAATTTCTAGAGAAAAATTCAGCGAAACGCCGCCGATTCGCCCATCACTAACGCCAGCCAGTAAATGTGCTCTTCAGTCCATGGTTGGCCTCTCATTAAAGGGGTTGTTCACCCGTGAGTTAAGTTTTAGTATGATGTAGAGAGTGAAATTCTGAGACAATTTTCAATTGGCTTTCATTTTTTATTATTTTTGGTTTTTGATTTATTTTGCCTTTTATACGGCAGCTCTTCAGTTGCATTTTAAGCAATCTGGTATCTAGGGCCCATATTACCCCTAGCAACCATCTATTGATATTAATAAGACACTGGAATATGAATAGGAGAGACATGAATCAAAAGATGAGTAATAAAAAGTAGCAATAAAATTTCCTATGTAGCCTTACAGAGCATTTGCTTTTTAGATGGAGTCAGCAACGCCCATTTGAAAGCTGGAAAGAGTCAGAAGAAGAAAGCAAATAATTCAAAAACTGAAAATAATGAAGACCAATTGAAAAGTTGCTTAGAATTATCCATTCTATAACATACTACATACATACACCTCCAATATGTTTTAATTAAAATATGTGAGAGAAACCTGACAGTAAATGAAAGTTTCCCTTCATTTACTGCTGTGGATAGGAATTGTCAGACGGTCCCTAACTGCTGTGCAGGGAAACAATCATACTTACAGTATGAACAGCAGGGGGAGCCCCCTCCTTACTTACCAGCCATGCAGAACTCCAGCAGCTTTGTCTGTTTCCCTGTTTTGATCATTTATGACGATCCCTAAGTTAGCCCTGATCACACTGAGCATGTGCACAGTCTTGGTCTTGCAAAGATGTATAACAAAGTTACAAGATGACAGCCTCCTGTGGCCAACTTTGAAAGCATAAATCATTTGTTTGATTAGGCTTGTGGTGCAGTAAGTTCATGTTTATGTTTAGTATACAAAATACAGCATTTCTACCCTTATTCTATTTTACACTTTCCTTGTCCTTTAAAGGAAAACTACCCATTTAAGCTACCTCTGGGTCAGGGATTGGGGCAGTTTTCTCCACTTGCTATTACAGTATGAGAGTATCAGTATGACCCAGGCCTCAAATGAACCTCTTTGTGCCCACTAAAAAGCACTGAATTCCCAGGTGTGATTGCAGTTGGTCATTGTGGCAGCTGGGTCCAACTGGCGTATCAGAATACCTATGTTTCTCCCTCCACCCACCCCTCATGGAGACAGTGCTGCTGAATACAGACATCATTGTATTCATGGGGAAAATGCAGGTCCCTATTAGTGAATTTGCGGCGAATTCCCGCGAATCGCCGTCGGTGAATAAATTCGCGAAACGCCAGCGAAAATTCTCCTGCCAAAAATTCACTGGCGTAAAAAAAATGAGACGCGCGTAAAAAACATGATGCGAGCAGAAAATGACGAGACGTGAGTCGAAAACTATGCAATACGTGTCAAAAATGTAACGCGGCTCGTTTCGCGAATGTTTCGCCAATTCGCGAATTGCAAAAAGAATTGCAACTTCAGTGTGCCCCATGTGTGACTGGACCAAGGCACAATTACTGATCCTTCCTTTGGAATTAAAGACACAGATTTGTTTCTAGTTCTGTGTGTTTGTTGTTCTGTGTGTTCTATGTGTGATTGTTGTTCTGTGTGTTCTATGTGTGTTTGTTGTTCTGTGTGTTCTATGTGTGTTTGTTG
>CM044442.1:8029170-8121167 GCA_024363595.1 Xenopus borealis
CCCTTAAAGGAGAAGGAAAGGTTAAAATTAAGTAAGCTTTATCAGAAAGGTCTATATAAAAAAACCAGTAAACCCTCCAAGTAATGCTAGGCTTGAGCATGTTCCAACCTTCTTAGCTAGGGATTGAGCATCTTCAGTTTGCTCCTCTCTCCCCTCCTCCTCCTCCTCTTCCTGCTGTAATCTGAGCCCAGAGCTATGAGTGAGCAGGTAGAGATTCAAGGACAAATTGATGTCACACCAAGCTAATATGTCAGCTGCTATCCTACACAACCAGACAGAAGTTCTAGAGCTGTTTACTCTGGTATGGTTAAGCATTCTACAGAATAAATATAGTGTTATGTCTTGCACTAATTGAGGCTAATCTATTGGCAATAAACTGCCTCAGGAGCTTCCTTCTTGTCTAGTATAACACAGAGTTGGCACTGGGAGTTGAACCAGGATCTCAGTGATACTTCATCAGCATAATCTCTAACTCCTCCTTCTCTAAACTTGTCTTGTTTTTCCAGTCTACCCTAATGAGTTATAGCAAATATTCTGAAGATTTATGACATTATGGCAGTTCCCACAGATGCCCACCCCAAACCCCAGGCTGCCATAGACTCATCGATGCAGAAGATACTGGGGCGATTGGCATCTATGATATTCCATATACCCATCACTTTGGATATGGTGCTTCTTGGTGAGGTGGTGAGTTCTCTTTATTCTAAATTTGTGGCTGAACAACTCAATATAAACAAGGTGCAACCCAACTGGCTTTTAGAGGGACTCAACAAGGACTGCTAATCTGATTGAAGAATTCATGATTTGAAGTGGCTTCCACCAATACTCTGCTTAAGATGTATTCACTACTGCCGTGGATCTGTCACTCTAATTGCCTAGTTCATTCCACCAAATCAGCCTGAGATGAGGCTCTTCCAGTCTAAATCTCATCTGCTCTGTAAGTTCTTTGATTCCAGATTTTTTGACTATTTTATTTGGAAGTTAATTGATTTCCCTGTTATTGATGTGATGCACGGAGGTCTCCGGCTGCCAGTCTCCAACTTTCCTGTTTGAACTCTTTGAAACCATAAATCTCAACAGTCATGGGCAAATGCGCCCTCTGATACATGAAACAACAACGCTTTGTGCTTTTAATTAGGCATAAAGGGTAAATGATAAATGTGTTCAGCTTCATTTCTCAGTTTAATAACCTGCCAAAGGCTGTCATGCGGATTGTGTTAAACCCTCTGCAGGCACAGCAGGTGATGCAACGGTAATGAAATTCGATGGATGTGTGAGACGCTTCTCTCTTTCTACCAACATTTTGTCATCAGTGGTAGAGGCTAGTCTCATGCCGTGTTACTGGCAGTTATTGACAAGTCTCCTCACCTCTGAAAATCTATTCAACATTAATTGTGACCCATTTTACTGCTACACATACATGGGGCAATATGGTCAGCAGAATGGGATGGGTTCATCTGATTTGTGGGGATTATTGCACATTCTACAATCTCGCCTGAGAAGAGAGCCAGTCTGTATGGGCAAAGTGCAACACAAGTACCGTAAAGGTTCCTGTGGGTTCCAAAAAAGGTTATAATTAGTTTTTTGGTAGCCCCTATGTGGACTTTTTGGGTTTTAGAGCTCACACAGTCTTTGTGCAACCAAAACTTGCCTCTAAGTTAGAGATCCAACAATAAGCACCTGCTTTGAGGTAACTGGGAGACAGGGCCGATTCTGGGGCTTCCGCCACCTGAGGCAGCAGCCCCGATGCCCCCCCTTCACACCCCGCACTTAAAAATCAGCTTTGGAGCGGGTCTAAAGGGGGCGGTATCCCTAGTGCATTGGGTGCAATTGCGCTCTCTGCACTAGCGGAGCCGAATTTCCGGGTTGAAACCCGGAAATTCGGCTCTTAAAGTTACAAGAGGCGGCTTTTTGCCGCCCCTTGTAACTGGCCGCTCCATGCTGCCTGAGGCAAGGTTCTCACCTTGCCTCATGGCCGAAGCAGCCATGCTGGGAGATATATAAAAGTGCTTGAACATGTTGCTTGTGAGCCATTATTTGGGGATCACTGCTTCCAAGGGATTGGCAGGGGGTCAACAAGTACAACACTTCCAAAGATTGGCAGAGGGTCAACAGGTATTTTTATGGCCCTTGTGTCTTTTTGGAGCTCTAATGGTCCTCTACAGACCATCACAAGGCCCAGATAAGTTATTCATGAACACATGGCTATGTGATAAAAGTTCCCATGGAACAAAGAGAGAAAGTTGTATCATTCTTGATTCACTGACCATAATTTAAAGCACTTGCACCTTAACAATGAAAAAAAAGACTTTGTTTGTTATCTGTCTACCAAAGTATAATGTTTTGTAGCCCATTATATTATACCTAGGGCCATAGGGTCTACTCAGGGTGGTTAGCATTATGGTTGTGTAAATGAAATGTCCAGGCAATAAAGATGATTTGAGTGAGCAAATTTCTGGTTTAAGAGTAATGAAAGAATCCAATGCAGGAACATGTGCACTAAATGTGTTTTATATTCTGTATGAAGCACAGAGAGTTCTTGGCTGGCAGCAGCTGCACCTTACAGATGGCGGCCAGAGGATGTATTTATAACTGGATATAAAGCTTGACACTTGGGGATCTCTTCAGTTTTCTTGATTATGCTATGTATGATCAGGGCTCACTGCTTTTGCAGAAACTCATAAATATGTATACAAAATATACGTGCACAGCCAGGTAGACCACATCGCTACTATGTTAAAGGAGAACTAAAGCCTAATTAAAGAAGTAGGTATAAATGTGTACCAGCCCAAGGCAACCACAGCCCTTTAGCAGTAAAGATCTGTGTCTCCCCAGTAGATGCCCCAGTAGCTCCCCATCTTCTTTTCTGATTCACTGATTCACATGCTCTGTGCTGCTGTCACTTACTGAGCTTAGGGACCCACTCACAATATACACCTGATAGTGTCATAGAAATATAGTCACAATATAAGGCTGATTAGTCATTAATACACATCATTAGAAACATCACAATTTAATCATCAGCAAACCTGTAGCATCAGCTTATATTACAGCCAGGGAAACTCATTTTCTGCTGCTGCTGCTGGATAATTAGTGACGACCCCTAAGCTTAGCTTCTCAACAGCTGCTCAGAGCCCACTGAGACAAGTTTGAAGTCCTGGATCATTGCTGCTGTAGCGCTATAGTAAATTGAGTGCACCTTACTCTACTATAAGCTCCAATCGCAATATATGTGCTCTGGATGAGAGTAAGTCCTCGCAAACAATGTGGAGGCAGGGTGTAGTGCAACTGTAGCTATATTCAGGGTGCAATTAATTTGGCACCAGTGGTTCTTATAACTTAACCATTGAACATATTTATTGAACATACAAGTGTACATAACAAAACCAAACAAACAGGATCGTCTATCAGAAGTGTATATGCAAGTACTCACAGCACATTTAGCCAATAGCTGTCCCCTTAAGGGTGGGAGGCAAGATATGCTGTCTTGAAGATGTACACCCAACTTTCAGCCTTTTCCATAAGTGGAACCTAAGGAGAAATTCTATTCCTAGGTCTGTACACTTAGTCCCTACTCTAGGCAATTAGTACCCGGGATCCTAATCCCACTCACAATCCTCGGAGGATTGGGAATCTGATCATCCCAAACTAATGTCAGGTCAAGGCAGTCACAAAAACAACTGGGGCACATGCATAGGTGCTGTTGGCAAAGTGTCTGCAATGCTTCATTACTACTTTTGATATCTATTAACAATTCATGCTAACTGAAAACTCAAGCAACAATAAGAAGTCAATACTCCACATTCGATACTCTTCATCTCTACAGTGTTTGTCAACTCCCAACAATACTGCCCATATAATCCTCCTTCAGGAGAGCATCATTTGTCATAAATCATCATCTTGCACTACCTTTTGTTTCATTGCTTCATGGTCAGGATTTTTAAGGCATCTTGGATTAAAAATCCTAATAGACTTTCCTTAAATTTGGCTTTGTTACTGTAATCTGCTTTAAGGCTTAGTTTTAAAGCTCAGTATGTTTGCTGTGATGATTCCTCTGGAATAGTTTTCTACATTCCCTAGTGCGTTGATCCATTTACTTATGCTCTGTCACTGCATGATGATTTTTATATTGATTTCTCTCTGCACCAGCCAAAACTCGCCTGTGTCCTATACATATTCATACAGCAGAGACAATGGCACATACATTACTGCTCTATGAGTAACATTTCATTTTCAATTTTTCTATGTTAATATAAGAGCAAGTTTTTCTATTGTTTCTGTTTTCCCTTTCTGAACTAACTCTAAAGAAAGAGGGTTGAAAAGACCATCATTGTCTCTTGTATACGGATAAAGATGGAGAAGACTTTAGTGATGCATGTGGTGCTTGATTGTGGCTGTGTGAGCTAGAGGAAGATATTCCCCATGCATAATTGCAATAGGGCTAAAGATCAAAACAAATTTTACATATGGTGGAGGATGCAGGCAGTTTTTCATAAAAACCTATGGGGGTCTGGGAATTGAAGAGCTAATGTTTTGAAGCACCTTTCTCTTGTTTAAAATTGAGATTTTCAGGAAAAAATCACACCAGTTTTGTACAGTGAGTTTCTTTTATTTATTTGCTGCGTCTTAGCTTGCAGATGACGGAGGTTATGGAAAGGCCTGGTAAAGCCACCAAAGCCACCTAAGAAGTCTTATGCCAGTTATGAGATATAACATCTAAACTATTGGCTTCAAGTACCAAGACCGCTATTCTTTGGTCAAGACCTTCACCTTCACAAAAAGATTACAGATATAAGAAAGTTCTTTAGATTGATTTGTCAGCTCATCTGCCCATATATGGGGCTTCCAATGGGCATGGCCAATCCTGAGGAAGGAGCCTCCTGAGGCAGCACCTGAAATGCCGCCCCCCCCTCGCTGTCTTAAAGTACCTGTCGGGAGGAGAGGCAGGAACACTACTGCAGAGAGTGCAATTGCACTCTCTCACACTACTGAATTTCAGTTTAAAAAATGGAAATTTGGCTCTTAAAGGTACCAAGAGCAGCTTTTTGATGCCCCATGAAACCTCTGTGGTGCTGCCGCCTAACACGAGTTTTTTTTAACAAGCCTCATTGGCAGAGCACCCATGCCAATGGATCTCCCCAATTGATATCAGGCCAAAATTAGGCCAGATGTCAATTGGGCAAGTCTGAGATCAAGGACCGTATTGGCTAGTTTATGTGGTCCTACAACCAGTCAGCACCCATTTCCTTCTTTATAATGCGATCCTTTGGCCCTAAGGCTGAACGATCGGAATAACCCAATATTGCCCTGTCTTTGGTGGGTATATTGGGTTAAGATCTGTTCGTTTCGCAACCTCGCCAAATGATTGGATCATATTGTGTAAGGCCACCTTAAGGATGGCTCCACAGATGACTCCAATTTACTTAGGAGAATCACGGAGAGAAGCCTCTGGCAAAATGCCCCTAGAGCCACATGGTTTGCTCTTTTATATTATAGCTTACTGCTATCTAGTTGCAGAACCAGGGATAACTATGAGTCGTACTGAGACCCTTAGACTATGGGTCCCCTTTGGGCACAATCTTTGGGCAAATGCAAAGAAAATGGGGGGGGGGTGCATTTACCAGTCACCTACACCTGCAATTAAGCTAAGTAGATATGTTTATCTCTTTACTGCAGTCGCCAAAATGTGGTCTCATTATCTAAAATTATAACTGCCAATGTGAGTTTACCACAGACAGGGTGCTGAGTCAGGCGCAGAGAGATAAAAAGAGGGTGAGCAATAGAGAACAGAGGGAATGAATATTCATTTGACATCTTGCCAACGTATGGCATCTGGACATCTGGTCTCATGTTTACTTTAACTATATAATTAGCAGTGTAACTTCCGAACTCAATCCACATACAGGAATCTCTAATCTCTGGGAATGCAAATGATGGCTCTAATATCTCAAAGAATTATGTGTTTGCTTTGTACTTGGTACTTGGTTTTGTACTTGGTATTCCAGTAAAATAGATCAGATGTTGGCAGCACATCACCGCTTGCCTGTGCAACTCTGTCAGATCTTAATCTCGGGGCCAAGCAGTTTTCACATCAGCACACTCCTGGCGCCGGTCCAGTGGGAGAAATGAGCGACTTTCGGCTTCTGAGACATTTCACAAGTCAGCCCTGGACATATGATGCAAGGCTTTCAGTGAGACATAAAACTCAAATCCACAATAAGTGTCTGGTAATTGATGAGTTCTCTATTGCACATAGTCAATGACTTATGACATGCTTGAGTTAACTCTTTTTGCACCTGCTACGAATTTTTTTTTTTAATATAAATAGCAAATAACAAACTCAAAATTCCTACTAATAGTTGCCTTTCTGCTTACGCAAAGCTGGTGCCAGACTGACTTTTTTAAACCAGCATCCTCTGGGTATGCCCTCATAGGTAGGAGAATAAAGCCATAAAGGAAGCACTATGGGTAGGGCCAGATGAGTTGGATCTAATTTCTTCACATCTCCTCCACTGCTGCCCTTCTGCCCAATTTGCCTGCACCCAATAACATTCCTTATGTTTGGGATACTGAAATTTATATACTGATCCAACTGTACCAGTCCAGGGGATCAGCAGTCCTATAACTGTAATGATCTAGGCCTTCAAAGTTGTCCACAGGAGCTCCCTATTGTGGACCATCTTTTGTGTGTCAGTGTGTTCTGGGCTTCTGTTCAGAAGCAAAGCTTAGATGTAAAAGGTGATGCTGTGAGGCTGATTATTAAATAATGGTTAACTGATTAACTGGTTTCTGAGCTGCCATGTAATGTAGCCTTGTATAATTTATATAATGACCTTTATATAATATATACTTTATATTGTGAGTGGGCCTCTAAGCTCAGGAAGTGACAGCAGCACAGAGCATAGTTACATAGCTAAATTGGGTTGAAAAAAATCCATCAAGTTCAAGCCCTCCAAATGAAAACCCAGCATCCATACACACACCCCACCTACGCTGCTTCAAATTAAAGTCCTTTTCTTCTAGTCTGAAGCGGTGGCCTCTGGTGATCCTCTTTATGGGTAAAAAGGTCACTGCATATGCAGTGAATCAGCAGAAAAGAAGATGGGGAGCTACTGGGGCATCTTTGGAGAAACAGATCTTTACTGCTAAAGGGCTGTGGTTGCCTTGGGCTGGTACACAAGCACAAAACATAAATTGTAGCATTTCTATCTTATTCTTTGTTAAGCTTTACTTATCCTTTTCCATTTACTGAGAAGAAGCTGCTGGAATTGCTGCAGAAAGTTTTACAAATGTTGTTTGTCCCCATCTAAGAGGTGAAGGTGGCCCAGAGTGGTGTCAAATGATGAGAATCATCATGTAAAACAACTTATTAATGGTACAGTAGTTGGGTCCTAAAATAATTTTGTCTTTGGGACACAGTGACTTCTAGCTATGCCGCTGGCCTCTGCACAAGAAAGCTTGGGTTTCACAGTTCTTGCAATGTGCTGGATCTCAATACAGGGGACATGTTTAATAGAGACAGGGGTTCCAGGCATACAGACTTTGCCTTGTTGATATAAAGAGGATTGTGCAACACACACCCATTGAGTTTAATTTTGGTTCTTCCGTTAGACTGCTGTAGGGAGGTAGTTAGGGTTGCCACCCAGCCGTTATTTTACCGGCCTAGCCGGTAAAATACCAGCAAAGGCCGGGGCCAGTATTACAAATTTACCGGCAATGTAGCTGCCGGTAAATTTGTAACACCACTTTAAAAAGGCCCTTAACCTTCCTTAGATCAAGTTAAAACTCACCTTTCTCGCAGTTAGGGTTGCCACGTTTTGAAAATTTTCTCACCGGCCGGCGGGGGGCGGGACCAAAAGGGGGTGGGCCGTGACGTCAAAGGGGGCGGAGCCACGCGAGCGATCGGCTGAAGACGCGAGAAAGGTAAGTTTCCATTGGATTTAAGGGAAGGCAAGGGCCAGTTTTAAGGGGTATTACAAATTTACCGGCAGCTACATTGCCGGTAAATTTGTAATACCGGCCCCGGCCTTGGCTGGTGTTTTACCGACTAGGCCGGTAAAATACCGGCCGGGTGGCAACCCTACTCGCAGTCTTCAGCCGATCGTAGCATGTGGCACCGCCCCCGATGACGTAGTGCCCCGCCCCCTTTGACGTCACTCTCCGCCCCTTTGTAGCCCCGCCCCCCACCTGCCGGTAAAAAAAATTACAAAAGGTGGCAACCCTAGAGGTAGTACAGAATCCTTGCTCTTATACAGCAGTTTCCTGTAATGGAGCATATGTTTATATGCTGTAATCCGTTGCCTAGCAACCATCTGCACAGTGATCTCAGGGTTGCAGGAAGTGACACAGCTGCCTGGAAGTGGCAGACAGGAAGAGGAAGCAGCAGAGCCTGGCAGAGAACAGCCTGGAAAAGAAAACATGCTTTGGTGAGACATCAGCTCATTGCTGGTGGGCCGAGAGAGCTGGAAGGCCCAACTAAAAGCTGTCATTTGGATAAGGCTGACACAAGTAAAGTAAATACTGTGCCTGGAGAGACAGAGAGTGTGAGAGGAGTCCAGATTGGAGTAATCAGCATCTGCAGGAGATTCCCATGTGAGTATCCAAAGGGGCTCGAGTTGCACTGCATGTCCATAAAGGAATATTCAACCCCCCATAAAAAAAAAACACAATACCCTCTACCGTACATAGTCCTCCCTCCCTGCTCCCACCCACACAGGTGAAAACTCCAGGAATTGTCCATGATCCTGTAGTTACCCCTCGTTGCAGAGTCAGCACAGCGGAACTCACAGGCGTCATCTTCTTCCCTTCAGCACATTTGCAGTTGAGCAATCTTCTGGTTCCAGACAACTGTGCATGCGGCGATAGTGATGGAAATAGCCAAAGGGAAGGAAAAAGACCCGAAGATTACAGAAGAGAAGAAGATGGTGCCCGTGAGCGCCGTTGCGCTGACTCTGCAGCGAGGGGGTAATAACAGGATTAGGGGCAATTGCTTGAGTTATCTCCTGTGTGGGCAGGAGCATGGAGGGGGTACTATGTAGGGTAGGTGTAGTGGGTTTTATTATATGGGGGGTTGAATTCTCCTAAAAGTGCTTGACTTGCCTGAAGAGTGACTGTAATGCATCCAAAGATACTGGGAACTACGTATTACTATATAAAGTGACAGTATCCAAAAGGAGCTCTTCAGAGATTTCAGAGTCTGTTTGCTTGAAAAAAACATTAAAGGGCTTTGCTTTCTTTCAGTTAGAGAGATAGATTGCAACCACCTAGTTACTGGCAGTCCAAGGTTACGTACGAGATAGGGTCTGTAGGTTTGTTCTTTGTATGGAAGTTGAACATATACATTTATTTATTAAATGCAACTTAGACAGACGTTTGTCTTAACATATTATTTATTTTCACCTTTCTGTGCTCCACAGTAGACAACAAACCCTGGAGGGAATTGGGGCAGGTGGTTTATTAAAGCTAAATGCTAATAAAGGCCAAGAAAACCACAGTACATTACTGTAATAGCCCTCTGTTTCTAAGTATAAGTTGTATGTAAGTTTGGTGTTTGTAATCCGAGGACTCCCTGTAGTTAGTGAGGCCCTATTGCCACCTTGTTAGGAGTGCTGCTTGTATTAGCTGGCCATTTATTTTTAGATAAACATTTATTTAGTTTGCCAAATATTATGTGTGAATTATTACTGTTTTCCTAGTGGAGCCACCTGTAGGTGCACTCCCAGATCCCACTAGGTGGATGTACTATGCTAGTAAGTACCAGGTACCCAATCTCTCCCAATGCCATTGCAGAGGGGCTCAGGTTTGTCCCATGCCATCAGGTAAGTGCCACCGACAGAAGGGTGTCAAAAGGGTTACACTACAAAATGGTTGCTGGTTGGGAAGTGCAGTAATAAAGTGTTACTACATATTTCTTACTCTGTTGCTGCTACCTGTTATTCCTTAATCTTCCGTAACTACACCTGCAGCTCTGCAAGGTACCATTGTGCTGTGGACCAGGACATTCACTTCGACTTTTGGAGGCTTATTTATCAACACTATTTTGCTATGGACAGTAACAACCACATACAGTAATACATTGTTTAACATTGGCAATGCTATATTCCTGGGGGGCTGCAAGTCTCTGTCCTGCGTATTGGAGCATAGAAACATGCTACATTTCATTAAAGTGTAGGGAGGGGTGCAAAGCGCAAAAACTGTTGGAGCTTGTGCCCATTTTTTGCACTTTGTACCCTACCCCGGACTTGTATTAATGCCTATGAATCTCTGTCCAATACATCTGAAACCTTGGATATAGTGTCTTAGCTGTTCCTATATTGGCAATTTAACATTCATTGCCTCTCTCTCTGCGAGTGTTCTGAGTGACAGCGGATGAAATTGACAAACGTTATGGATTCCAGCTGGAAATCCACTTTTGCTGCTATAGATTTTTTATCTTTGGCTTGAGGAGGAGGTTTATATTTTGTCTCAGCCTGGTACTTATTTTCCCCCATTCGGTTCCCATGCGGCAGTTTCAGAGAGCTTGCGAACTAACAAGTGTGATAATAGAAAGAGATGTGGCTCTCAGAACCGCATGATACGAAATGCAGGCAATTCAGTAGGCTGGGATGAAACTAATAGCCATTCTCTGGAACATATTCCCACACAGAGGTGGCTGATTCCCTTTCTGCATGGTCTCAGAGCAGAGTTTACTGTCCCTAAAATTTTCTAGACCCTCCTTTCCTTCATACTGTATGCTGTATACAGGCTTAGAGGTATCTACAAGCCTGAGATAATTTATCTTACCTGAAATAATAGGAATGTATAAATCAGGCTCAAAATATATGTAATGGCAATAGCACCAAAGTATGGGATCCTTCCTCAACCCTTCCATTTGGAGCTTTGGTGCTTTGGCTCATGAATTAGACCCCTCTACAGGTTTTTGCTTGGACCCATCACTAGGAGCGTCACTTTCATTGGGGCATATATATCAAAGAGTAAAAAAGTTTATGCACAGCTAACTTAAAGATACCATCCCATTCAAGCTTCCTATCCACTTATATAGGATTTTTAGCAAATTATGTAGCAGCAGAGTGAAAATAAAGTTAATTGTTTTGAGTAGTGTTATAAGGCTTGAACGTGTTGGATGGGGTTTGGGGTCTCACCAGGAAACTTTACACTATTAGCCTCTTTTAACATTTTCTCTTTGCTGATCTCTTTGGCCACTTTCTCCTCCTTTTTCTTTCTCACCCCTTCCCTCTTCCCTCATGTCCTACTATTTTTCAACCTCCCCCCAACAGAAGCGATCTCCACTTGGATGGACTTGAGGTCAACAAAGATTAAGGCTCCTTTTTGAACATGTCTTGCTCTGCCATGGTATGTACCATAATCTTACAATTTAACATGGGTTTCTGTGTAGCCACTCTGAAACATTACAGATAGACTGGATCATAAGCAGGATATGATAGAATGGTGAAGGTTTCTGCCTACTTAATACTCAACTTCACAGTTTCCTCAGCTCTGTAGCTTGAATCACAGGCTATACCTTAAAAGAATGTAAAAATAATAAAAGTAATAAGGAAATGCACAAAAAAATCCTCACCGGAGCTAGAGTTGACACCAGTCTGGTTTTCACCCAGTTTTTGGAAGCTCTGTCCAGGTGCAAGGGGCCTGTGCAAGTTTCCAAAGTAGCAAATCCAGACAGGACTTTAAGTGAATGACAATCAGCCAATTGCCAATCTCAGTGTCATAGCCCAGCCCCCTGATGTCACTGGCCCGCTCACAAATCATCACCTGCCACGTATGTCCATATCCTGCCCCTGGCATCACTGACCCTCTCCCACCTGGACTTCAATGAGCCAAAATGTTGCAACCCTAACTAGAGCACAATCAGTTATATGGTGTAGTCCAAAAGGCTCTCTAAGCAGTGGCATAACTTCTATGAACCACCATCCCCAGCGAAAAACTCTTTGGCGCATGCCAATTCTTACCTCTGCATGTCATGGCCCATCCCCCACTGAAACATTGGGTTAGGCTAAGGCCAGACGGGGAGATTCGGGGGCAATTTGTCGCCTGGCGACTTCTCGCCGCGACTTGTAGCCCCCGAACCTCCCCGAATAGCCAAGTCCTGGGGCGCACCGGCGTTACTTGAAAACGCCGGCGCCTATTCACACGGAGCGGCGCGCTTTTTGAAATCGCTCCAAATTGCCTCGCTCCGTGTGAATAGGCGCCGGCGTTTTCAAGTAACGCCGGTTTGGGTTTGCCTGGCGAGGCAATTTGGAGCGCTTTTGAAAATCGCGCCGCCGCGTGTGAACACACGCCGGCGCTTTGAAGCAGCGCCAATGCCTACCTATTCGGGGAGATTCGGGGGCGATCCGTCGCGGCGAAAAGTCGCCCGGCGACGGATCGCCCCCGAATCTCCACGTCTGGACTTAGCCTTAATATGTGACCAGAAAATGGTACCTGCTGATTGGTAGTACTATAGCAAACTTTTAATTACATCGCCCCATATATCTGCTATCCCAACTCTTTCTACCTGCAAACTGTACCTATCTACAGTACCCTAATATTTCGACAGCCCACGGTGGTCTGTATCAACTGCTCTTTTAGCAGACAGCTTTGTATATTTTGTATGCACTGCTATGACTGTGTCGTTGCAGACAGGTCAGTTTTATTTTTCCTCCAAAGAATCAATATTATTCCGCAAATATTCTGTCACTTTAATGAGACAACATTCCGTGTGAATTGCGAGTGCGGAAACGTATCTGTCCTATTACACATTAATATTCACCTTATTCGTTATGCCTCGCAGACCTCATCAAAGCCTTCCATCCTTGTCAGCAATTTTAATCATGGTGATGAGGTTAGATTAAAACTATTTAAATATGCTAATATTCTGACAGGCAATTGGATGGCCCAGTATAAATGATTCAAAATCAAACATTGCTTTTTCTCTCTCTCTGCACAGCTGAACCTGATTAGCTGCGATGTTTCTGCTTGTCAAGTATATTGAATGTCCACTGGCTTTTATGTGAAAATATTGCCCTTTATTACCGGTTTATCTTTCATTCCAGAAAGATCGTAAACATGTTATTTTTACTATAAAGTGTGGGTATAATGGTGTCTTAGATTACATACTGGTAGTCTTGGTCTGCAAAGAGGGGACCCCTGGAAATAAAGTTAATGTATGTTCAAAGAGTCCAATACACACAATAGAGCTCAGTAAAGGGCAAAAGCGTTTGTAAAAATGATTAAAAAAGCTACTGATGTCTTCGTACTGTGGCATAGTGGCTGGGAAGACTCGAGGAGAATGGCATGTCACTCCCACAATTCTATATGACGCAGCAAATGAAAATGGTAGCAGGGGATGTGTTCACTGAGGCTGGAAAAATCAGTACAGGCATTGGGAGTCATTACCTGCAGAAAGAGAAGGGTCTGGGAGTAAGGTCTATGTCCAGGATGTAGGAAGTTTCCACCAAGAGATTGTGATTTAATTTATTTTAATATTTGGGATTTCTTTGCCCTATTAGTGGGTGAGGCACAATTTGAAAAAAAAGTTGTTTGTTTAAATAAAATATTTAGACTTCCATTGGTCCAGCCTGCCGTTGGATCAGTGTAGAACTGAAAAATGCCTGCTTTGTTTGTGTGAGGAAAAACCCTGCTTTGAATTCAATGCAGGAAAATATATGCTTAAAGGAATTGTTCAGTATAAAAGTAAAAACTGGGTAAACAGGTAGGCTGTGCAAAATAAAACATGTTTTCAATATAGTTAGTTAGGCAAAAGTGTAATGTATAAAGGGTGGAGTGACTGTAAGTCTAACCTAGCTTTTCAGCTCTCTTTTGTTTACACTGACTGGTTACCCTGGTTACCAGGCAGTAACCAATCAGTGACTTGAGGGAGGGCCACATTGGTCATAACTGTTGCTTTTGAATCTGAGCTGAATGCTGAGGATCAATTGCAAACTCACTGAACAGTTATGTCCCATGTTGCCCCCCCTCAAGTCACTGACTTACTCAGATTTAGAGAGCTGAAAAGCAGGATGTTGTGTTGTATTCTGTTCTGTTACACATCCACTCACTCCAGCTTTTATATATTACATTTTTGGCTAACTAACTATATTAGAAACATTTTTTATTTTGCACAGCCTATCTATTTACCCAGTTTTTATTTTTACCCTGAACTGTTCCTTTAAAGTTATCCTGGATGTTGCTGTCTCTTCATTTGGAGAACCACTGCTTCTGTCATTTGTGTGAATGCCCTCTTTGCAGCCTGCATCCAGCACCATCTTTGCTTTGATAAATTGCACGTAAAGTGCAAAGTGCCAAAGTTCTGTGGTGTTACTTCCAGGGTTCCCTTTGCATATTCAATCTACACTTGCAACTGACTTCAGCAGAAAAACTTGTGCTTGCTTTCTGGTGCCATGTGTCTCAGTGCAATCAAGCCATCAAGCCTATATACATTTATAGATGCCATGATAGGGCACCAGGTAGTGTAGTGTTTAGCATTGCTGAGGGTCTAGGTTCTATTCTAGTTCTATTGCTACTGTATCTGCAAGGAGTTTGTATGTTCTCCCTGTGCCAATCTGGGGTTTCTTCCATGCTCCAAGTGTGTGTGAAAGTAATAGGGTCATGTGAATTGTGCATGCACTTTAGGATGAAACTACTTTCTGGCAGGCTGTTATTTCTCCTGCTAAAAGGGCAACGAAAGTCTAAAATAGAACAATATTAGAAATGCTGTATGGAGGCTAAGCTTAGGGATTGCTAGTGATGGGCGAATGTACCCCATTTCGGTTCGCCGAAAAATTAGCAAAATCCGCGAATTGGCAAAAAAATTCGCGAAACGAGTTGCGGCACGTTTTTGACATGTGTCGCGTCAACTTCCGTCGTTTTTTGACGCACGTTGTGTCGTTTTCGTCGCGTCACTCATGGTTTTTCAGCAAATTTTCGCTGGCATTTCGCAAGTTTATTCGCCAGCGGCGAATCGCGGCAATTCGAAGCGAATAAATTCGCCCATCACTAGGGATCGCCATAAATTATCAAAGCAGCACTAGTCAAATAATATCTGTCATAGAAGCCAATACAGCAAGACTGATTAATAATCAGAATATACAGACTGACTATTTTACAAGGAAACAGACAAAGCTGCTCGAGTTCTGGGAAGTAAGGTGGGCCCCCCCCCACTGCTGTTTGAAAATATGACTGTTTCCCTGCAGAGCAGTTAGGGACCATCTGACAATTCCGACTGTATGACTGTATGACAATTCCTATCCACAGAAGTAAATGAAGGGAGAATTTCACTGCATACAGTCAGGTTTCTTATAAAAATGGTAGACTTTTTTAATTGAAGTATATTGGAGATAGATTTCTTTTTCATTGAAAAAAGTAAAAATGGGATTTTATTTTTTTGCATTTACATTCCCTTTTAATGTAACTAAATCAGTCTCAGTGGGACTTGGGTTTTACTATTGAGTGTTATTCTTAGATCTACCAGGCAGCTGTTATCTTGTATTAGGGAGCTGTTATCTGGTTACCTTCCCATTGTTCTGTTGTTAGGCTGCTGGGGGGGGGTTGATATCACTCCAACTTGCAGTACAGCAGTAAAGAGTGACTAAAGTTTATCAGAGCACAAGTCATATGACTGGGGGCAGATGGGAAACTAACAATATTTCTAGCTCCATGTCAGATTTCAAAACTGAATATAAAAAAAAATTGTTTGCTCTTTTGAAATATGGATTTCAGTGCAGAATTTTGCTGGAGCAAAATTAACTGCACTATTAACTGATGCTTTTTGAAAAAAACATGTCCCATGACAGTATCCCATTTAAAGAAACCCCTCTCTGCAGTGAGCAATAATCCCCCCTGTTTAGCGGAAACCAACTCCCGCCGCAACATTTGACATCAGAAGATTAAAAACAGCCAACTTGACTTTGAACACAGTCTGTATTTTTACCTTTCCACATCAATATCTGAATATTATGTCTCTTTTACTTCTCCTCCCTCAGCAGTGATGACGGGGATAATGCATGGAATTCTGTCCTTGAGGAGCCAGAAGACATTCTATGAAGCCATCTATCTTCTGTTTTATTATGGTAGTCATTCTTATATTACTGCCAGCATCCCAGGAGTGTTTTTCTTTAAGCCTAAGGAAAGACCGTAATGTGAATAAAATTATTAGTTGAAACCACTTGTGAGATTGCAGACATATATTTCAGGAGGAATTTTTACAAGCTTTGACAATCTTCCATTACTCTTGATATTTTACATACTTTATAACAGACCCGTGGAACGCAGTTCGCAGCCATTACATCACTTTTTTTGGTCCCTCAGAGCCACCAGCCCAGACAGGGAGCCTCCATAACTTAAAACTGAAACTGTTTAAAAAGATTTGGACTTTATTTTATTTAGTATATGTTTTGCTATTCATAAGTGTCTGACTCAAGCCCTGCAGGTGCAGTGGAGGATAAAGACACACAAATAGGTAGCAGAAGCCAGTTGAATGGTGTGTTTCTATCTGTTGCCAGTATCTCTTACACATTGCGTTTGGATTTTCTGCCATTTGAACAATTAGTCATGGTTTTTACAGTATATAATCATTTATTTATGAAGCCAATTCAGCAAAGTTGTGCCAGATATGTGGGGGATTTAGCATTAATTAGTGGCAAGCGATGCACTGAATCCAGGATTCGGTTTAGGACTCTGTTGAATCTGAGCGTTTTTCAACAGGCTTCATGCAAATCCAAGAACCTGGTGAATCTGAATCCCACAAAATGCCAAAAAATTTGCTACGTGTGCTGCGCATCCAGTTACGTAACTGCAGGGATCGGGACCTGCTATGACCCCACATTCCTCTACAGAAGAGACTCAACTACAACATAGACATGAGTTCCACCACTGTCCTCATCAGTTTCATCATTTGCCATCCATTATAAGGGTTTAGATTCGGTTTTGTAATCGCCTGGATCAATTAAGGATAATTTGCCTAGAGATGAGGGTTCAGTGCAACCCTGGAAGAGACTCAACTACAACAGAGACATTAGAGATGATTGATTTTTTTTTTGAGACACACTTTTCAAATAGACAGTACCAAACAGCAAAGTTTAAAAAGCCTTTGTTAAAAAAGGGCTTTTTCATGGACAGAAATACAGCAATGTTTAAGGCTAGCAACAGCCTTTCCTCAAGCTATTCAATAGGTAATAGGTAAGGCTGTTACTAGCCTGAAATGTTGCTGTATTTCTGTCCAAGAACAAGCCCTCTTTTAATAAAGACTTTTTAAACTTTTTAGCTTGGTGCTGTCTATTTAAAAAGGATTTTAAACCTGCCCGATTGCATCTGGCCAACTTTCCGCCAGATATCGATCTAGGAAGCTCATTGGAGAGCCCCATACATTGCCTCCGTCGGCAGCTTATATCGGCCTGTGTATGGCAACCTTAAGAAGGAACTAACCTAAAAGAAGAACCAGTTCTTTTGAACAATTCAAAAATAGACTTTCCACATGACATGGGGGAAGGGTCCAGATGCCCATGCCCCTTGAGGAGAAACATTGTACAATGGGTAAACAGGTTACCACAAACATGCCTACAGTCAATAGCTGCTGTTCAATATCTTGTTAGAAGGTTAACATAATAAATAAAGACGTATGCGTTCAATGTCTACATGGTGACTAGTGATGGGCGAATCTCCCCAGTTTTGCTTCGCCGAAAAATGTGCGAATTTCCAGAGAAATTCGCGAATTGCCGGAAAATTCGCAAACGCTTTTGACGCACATCGCGTCAACTTCGACGCATTGCGTTGTTTTCAATGCGAGTCGCATTGTTTTCGTCGTGTTGCGCCGTTTTCGTCGCGCGTCGCATAGGCAAAATTTCGCTGGCATTTCGCAAATTTATTCGCCGCAAATTCGCCCCTGCGGAATAAATTCGCCCATCACTAATGGTGACAAACACCACAAGGTAAGCACCGTTGCCTACTTCAAAATTACTTCAAGATCAACTTCTTCCAAGGTAAACATTATGGTAACTCGTCATTTGTATCAATGCAGGAAGGATTCTGCTAAGAGATTGATACAATTTTTTGTACAGCAACAGCTACATGAGGAAACATAATAAAACCTTTTTAAAAAGGATGTCAGGACTCCTGAGAATTAAAACTCTGTTATGTGTTCTCCTGGGTCTATGTACTTTCCAGCTGAGCTACTGGAGGCTCTCCTAGCTGCTCCTGACCAGTCCTCCTGGTCCTGGTATATATCCATTGTATTCTCTGTCTTCTTTCTTGTCTCCACCACCTCATTAGTCCCATGTGTTCTCCATCCTGTAATCAAAACCCTTTACAAACCTGTCCCTGACCATTGCTCCTTGCTTGATTATCTATCCTCTGACTTCCAAGACTTCTGTGATTCCTGGTTCCTGTATCCCCTGTCTGGTTCTGTGTCCGCTGCCTGTTTCACTTGCTCCTGTCCTTCTGTTCCCACTTGGTTTCTGATCTTCTGTGGATACCCTGGTTTGACCTTCGGCCTATTACTTGGCCACTGACCTTGGCTGCCATTCAGACATTGGTAGTCTTCCATCAGCCCTTGGACTTTGCTCAGTCTTCTGTCTCTAATCAGGCCTGTATCTGGATTCTGGTTTTTCAGTTTTCACTAGGGTTGCCACCTGTCTGGTTTTGACCTGGACAGCATGGTTTTTTTAAAGACCCACACCCTGGAAATTGTCGAGAGAAAGGTAGCAACCATGGTTTGCACTCCTCCTTGTTGTAGCTTTAATTCTGACCATTAAACCTCCTTCATTCAGACATGTATGAAGGTCATTATAAACCTTTACATGTACCGATAAATCACAACAAAAAGAACAGGGATAATATCATGCCGACCTCAAAAAGTTGAAAGCACAGACTGTAGGCTTCAAGGCAAATGCAATTAGTTTGCATGCTGTATAAAGAAAATGCATGAAATGTCCAAAGAGACAATGGAAGGAACTTGTTCTGAGCAATGTAATGAGCAATCTGTATCCACACAAGGATAAATGCAAGGTATTTTTATTTATCAAATGAAACATTTAGAGGACATGAAGAATAGACACTGGGAAAATACTGGAATGAGCCTGTTGACAACAGACAGTATTGGATATGGAAATGTACCGAGTCTCTCCAGTATTACACTGAAAATTAATAGACATTCTCTCTGACTGAATAACAAGGGTCCCTACAGGAATGGCACAGACATGCCAGAGCATCACGGCATCACGCATCAAGATTGCCCCGAGACATTGGATAATGGAAGTGGCAAGACATAACAAATCACTTAATGAAATCACTCACAATGGGGTTAATGAGAGACAAGATTCAATGTCAGTGGGGGTTTCCCTTAAGTATTAATTATGGTGCTACCATTTCCATCATGGACACATTTCCTGAGGGTCCCAGTCCTAACAGGCAGCAGTGCAAAGTGCTAGTTTTTTGACCTGGGATGTTAGAGTGGGAATAGACAGTTATGCACCAGAACTAAATATAACCCATTCCTATCAACCATCAGCTTGTTAATATGTACAACTAATGATGATAAGTGATACCATTCAGCAGGTTTCCAAGTTTGCTCAACTGTGGTCATTTGGTCAACCCATAAAATGTGTGTAACATCATGTTAGTGTCTGTATTTTGCATTTTTTCTAACTTTTCTTAATAAAAATAGAGAGTTTTGTCTTGTCTCCAGCATATGCTTCCACCATGCTATTATATTTTTCTTATATTTCGACTCATTTGTGTTGACCTCCATCTGCTGGCCATATCATGGGTTTATCATGATTACCCATAAGACTAATCAGGCTACCATACTCCCACCATGCACTTTGTATTTATATGTTATATTGCATTGTTCATTGCAATCCATTTATTCCCCTTTTCTGTTATTTATTACAGTTTAACCTTTCCCATTGCTATCCAGTAAAATCTACAGACTTCAGCTGTAGATTTTATTGGAGTTTGGGGAGGTTTATCTGCATGTCAAATTACACACTGCACTAGGGGAATACATAGGGAGGATAGAACAGCCAGGGGAAGATTTACTAAATTCGCGTGAAGGATTCTAAATTCAATCAAATTTTCAAAAAGATTCGAATTTCTAATATCTTTTTTGAGTACTTTCGACTATCGAATTTAGAAAAATTAGATCGATTCACCATTCGATGGTCGAAGTACTTGCCCTTTATAAAAAAATTTGATTGCCTAGTTCGCCAGATTAAACCTACCGAATTGCTATTAAACCCTATGGGATCGAATTTTTTCTATTCGAACGTTCGATTATTCGAATTGCAGTAAAATCCTTCGAATTCGATATTCGAATTCAAAAGATTTAAATTCGGACTAAAATCGATGGTCGAATTCAAGGGTATTTTAACTTTCTGTAATTTGGATCATTAAATGTTAATTTAAGCCGATAGAATGGTGTGCCTCCACTAAAGATTAATTATGTCTTAATGTACAAGCTACTGTTTTATTATTACAAAGAAGAAGGAAATTGCATTATTCCATTAAAATAGAGTCAATGGGAAATGGCCTTTCGTAATTCTGAACTTTTGGAAAGGGTTTCTGGATAACTGATCCTATACCTATCCAGGCTTTTATCTTATCAAGAAATAACATTCTAAAAAATAATAGAGGACACTCAATGTGAAGAAGGCCCTGTTTCTTCCTTTCATGGTTATTACAATAAAACTGTCACGATCCAGAGCGTCCTTCCTTGCTTGCGCTGCTTCTAAAATGGCGGTGCCCATGGCCGCCACATGGGTAGCGGCACCGGCGCGATGACGTCAAAATAAATAGATGCTCTGGACTCCGGTTCGATGCCTGAGTATAGGATTTTGTTATTACATTCCTGGTTCTTCTATTATTCTTCTACTATTGATTCTTGGACTTTGACCTCTGCTTGAACCTGACCTTGATACCTGCTGCCTGCCTTTGAACCTTTTGCCTGGATTGGACTCTGATTATTGCCTTAACCCTGCCTGTACTTTGTTCTGGACTTTTAACCCTTCAACTTCCTCCTTGGTCCAGACAACTCCCCACTGGGAGCAGCTAGGTCCCCTGAAAAAAACCTCCATAAAAATATAAATACAGATGATCTCAGTACTACATTTCATAACTTGGCTCATCATGGTCCTTCAGCCATCTTCCACTTAAGACATAAAACCAAATTTATTCTTGTTTTATTCAACATTATCATTTAGTGAGCCGTATTATTTGATGCCGGGCAAGATTGAATGATTAAAGTTACAAATGATAAACTTTGCTGAGTTGAGCATTCATGCTGCAATGTGAACTGACATTGATCATCCCCACCTGCTCCTGGGGATTCTAACATTTATATCTCATCAGAAATTTGGTAAAATAATATCGGCTCAAATCTACGAGGTGTAGTTACCGGCCTAGAGACGGAAGATATATCTCCTCATTCGAACCATTACATGTCCCAAGACTGTTTGGTAATGGATGGACATTAATCTCTGCTGTCACAAGGTGTTGTGCCATGAAACTCATAACATATTTCTCTTCCTTCTTCATATACATCCCATATTCAGAGAGGACTAAAGCAAGCAGAGGGAAGATTTATTTCCTCTGTAAATCAAATTTGATTATTTTGAAGAAGAAAGTCAAAAACCATTAAGACCTTTTGGATGCAGCATAGTTGGATTTCATTAACTTTCTTACTTTTATAGTGAAGAGTTTTGTTGACTTTAAAGTAACTATAAACAGCAGTGAAACTTTGATACTAAAATAAAAGTTTTTGAAGGACAAGAAGTTGGTCAAATTTTAGATGTCTTCAAGTTATGGCACTTAGAGAACTGTTAGGTTGGCCACCATGGTCAGTCGAAGAGGGGACTCAGCCTAAAGGCCGGTTAGCTAGAAAATTGAGAAGGATGGCCATTTGTTCTTTTTACACCTGAAGGCTCACCTTTAAGGTTAGCTAGGGTGAAATTTGGAGTTTACATGTATTTTCTGGCCTAGATATTCTTGGAACTAACATTATTGGACTGACACACAATGGTTTCCTAATTAGATTGTAATTGTCTGTTAGCATGGAACCCTGGAAGGGCTGGAGAGGGATACCTAACCCTTCTTCAGGGATGCCTTTTTGGGGATTTCTGTGGATAGGGAAACTTCACACTTCAAAGCCAGACACAGTAGAGACAAGAACACACCAAGGTCAGGACGGGCAGCAATAATCAAACATCATAACCAGACAGGAATCAAGAAGCCAATAACAACTAACATGGGCTTGAGCAGGATTTGAATAACCATAAGCCAACTTGGGCAAGGAGCAGAGGAGCAAGACTTCAAGAAGGGCAAGGAAGCTAATTGGAAAGGGGCAAATGTGTATGACAGTGAAGAAAACCAATAATTTTACAAATGTGTGCAATTCAAGCGTTTGTGAAATCATCAATGTGTCGTCATGTAAATCAAAGTGAGTATGTCCACCAAAGAGCTGCAGAACAGATCTGCCAGTCAGCACGATTAAAGATAGGGGAATGTGCTACACCTGTTTGGTTTCTCACATATACACTATATCTATAACCGATGGGCTAGGTGCTAGGTGCCAAAAAAATATTAGGCTTAAAGTGATGTCCCTCAAAAAAAGACAATGACATAATTTGAAGCAAATGTTTCTTATGTAAAATTGCTCACAGTTACATTATATGTAGTTTTATTATTATATCTAGTTTTCAAAATATTAACAGTTTTAATACTATTAAAATTAGTTTGCATTGCCATCTGCTGCTCATATCTGATGAATGAACAGTTAGAAAATTAAGTTAGTGAGAATAGGAAAGTCTTTTGAGATTGCTCTTCTTAAAACTGACCAGACTAAAATCAACTGACTCTTCTCCGCTCAAAAACATAATTTTCTGAACAGAACAACATCGCAAGACTTTCCTGTTCTCACTAACTTTATTTTCTGTTGTCTGTGGCCAGTACTTGTTGAAACTGTCTGTGTGGGGCTTGGGGAAGGGCCTGGTACTGTCATGAAATGCTTGGGGCCAGAGTGTGTCCTGAAATGCTGGGGGACTAGAACTTTCCATGGCCAACAGTACAAGGTAGAGGTGAACAGGCAGAGTTAAAGTATCATCCAATACCCTAACCATCTGTATATCTGCTACTGTTATTCAGAATTATTCTTCAAAATTTGGAAGATAGAGGAAGATAGAGGACATAAGTAATATAATTTCCTATAACATTAATGAGATATAAAACACATTTGCATTTAGGATATGTTTAAATAAGTACAGAAGCTGCACAGAATAAATTTTTTTATTTATTATATATGGCGCTGTCCCTAATAAACACATTGCTTTATCGTTGCCTTTTCAAGTGAGCTCTGGTTGCAAAAAAAAAAAATAAAACCAGAAAATTTAATATATTGGGCAATAAATGATTTTTAATGCTTAAAACTGCAAATGTCTTAAAAATTTTAATTGAAGCAACAAGGTCAGTGCCAGTGCCAAGCAGTCCCTTAATTGAAACCTAAGTCATGGAGGTGACAGCCACATAGCTGGAATAAATTTTCTGCCCTGAAAATGAGATTGCTGGTTGGGAAACAAGTATAAGTGGTTTAATGCTCTTCTCAATAAATTGGCTTTCTGCATACATTCTGTCTTCTAAAGGCAACCCTAAATCATTGCCATATGCCATGCCCTGGGCCAATAAAGCCAGTGGACAATAAACGTGATCATAAAATATAAATCCCATAGCAACTTAGAATTAGGAGGAGTGTGCCTTCAAATTCTAAGTTGCTATGGGATTTTATGTTAAAGAGTAACTAGTCAATGTAGTTTTAAACTGAACCCACTTGCAGAAAAATGGGGGAATATAATTAAAATCGTTAATGGAAAATATCCTCCATGTGAATTATTTTTGCAAAATGGCAGTGGAAGCATAATTGAGAATTTTAGAGTTTGCGTCAATGTGCAGTGTAATGTAATAAAATCACTTACTGAGAAATTCACTATATTTACCTGGAATTGTGGGGGGAAATGCTGCATTGTGGGTGAAAATCACCCTTTAGTTGCTGCAACTGCTCAAAGCACCAGTAAAGCCCTAAGAAAACAGACCCCTTAGTAAAGATGGGAAGCACAGACCCCCATGAATCAGATATTGGATTGATAATTTCAGGTGTATCCAAAGTACATCTATTATGCTATTGTAAGATAGTCAGGACACCTTAAGACGAACAGCATTTGGCTCCAACATGGATCAATAGACTGAGGGTGGCTCTCCCAGGCATTGTCTTGCCAAAAGCAAAAGTACACCCACTGGAGGGGATCTAGACTGGATCACTAGCAAGTAAACTTAACAAGCCCCATCTTCTATATGGTACCAGCCGCTTAGTAAGGTCAGTAAGCAGGGACCCCATGAACCATGTATTAAATAGTTGCAGATAAGCTTATGCCACCTCATTGCTGTAAGATAGACAGGACAGCTTAGCGAGAGTAGCACTTGGCTCCAAAAGAATTTATCGACTGAGGTGGCTCTCCCATGTAATACCTTGCCAAAAGCAAAGGGACAATTGGACAGGAAATCAGGCCATTATACAACTCCCTGAGAGACTTCCATTGTGGGATCTGGATCTAGCAGGTATTCTGAACAGGCGAACTTAAAAAGCCCAGCATGCTAGATGGTAACAAGACATGTTTATACTGAATGTCACTACAACATTTCTACAAATATGAAACCTTAATATAATGTGAGTATGTACAACAGTGTGAAAAAAAACATTTGTTTAAATGGCAACTGGTGCCCTTAATTCTTTATTTACAGATGGTGCTATAGAACATTAACAACACCCCTTCCTCCAATTTTCTTCCCAAGGACCCAGCTAAGGAAATTGTGTCACTAATGCAATGGCGTTCTCCCAGGGAGCAGCCAAAAATGTGGTTTGGGCCAAGAAAGGTTATACTTGCTTGTACTGCTGACAGTGCTTCATGATTCCTACATAATATAACAGGTTTGGAGAGCTATGTGCAGTATAGGAGGACCTTACCCTACACATCTTATAATCTTCCTTTGCTGTTTATCCTTTAGGGGCATCACTTAAAAATTCAAAGCAGTAGATGATGAATTTTTGAGAGACCAAAATCATATTTGCAAAAATCTGATTGTCAAGGTATAACTTTTTTGTATCTTGTAAGCCAACCAAATGCACTAGAAGAATCATGCAATAACAAATAAGTCCCAGAGCTTCAAAAGTCTGTGCAACTTACTGTATATCTTATTTCAGCAATAAATCTTTAGGCTGAACTCTAGCATTCTTTCTCACTAAATTAGGCCTATGGCCTTGGGACCTGGTTATATAACCTACCCACCATTTGGGAATTCATGATATTGAGAGCTCTGCCTAAACCATTTTGAAAACACTGGCTGCTTCCATTATTTAGTGACTTTTCATTATATACTGTAATTCGCTAGCACCTATAAAATATCCCAGCAAACAGAAAAAGTGTTTCATTATGCACAATAAGCTATTGACCCTTTGTTTTTGTTAAAAAAAAACCAAAATATTTAGTCTACATTTAGGTCTTAACAGTCTCACTTACTGTCACACTGGCATTTTAGGGTCCATAAACACCTCCTTCTCCAAAATCAGATAACATATCTAAATTGTGATTCCCTAGAAGGGAACAGAAATAAATAATATACAATATATACATACAGTGTTTTTGACTTTTGTAACATTGGTAACACTTGTGTTCCCTTGTGGTTAGAACATTAGAACCTCTACCTGCAGTGGGTACCCATGCAATACTGGCAATTATGGAATGAACACAACATCATATTACACAATATAACCAGCATGATATAAGTATGTTACAAAACAAATCAACGAAGAAAAATTAAGGGTAAGATAGATCTCATGGCCAAAATATATGGGGACCCCTGCTGGTATTAATATGATATTGGTCCTCTTTTTGTGCTATAACAGCCCCTACTCTTCTGGGAAGGCTTTCCAGTAGTTGGGACATTGTTGGTGGCATTTGCTTCTATTCAGCCACAACAGCATTAGGATGGTTGGGCACTAATGTTGAGGATCAGGTAAGGATCACAGTTGACGTTACAGTTAATTCCATAGGCGTTTATGTAAGTTCATCCCAGGGTTCTGTGCTGGCCAGTAAATTTCTATCTACGCATTATTTTGTGCATGGGAAAGTATTGTCCGTGAATAGGAAAGGGACGTCCCCAAACAGTTGATTCAATATAGGAAGCATAGTATTGACAAATGTCCTTGTATATATACTTGGTTAGGGTCCATAGCCCAAACCAAGTTGAACAACCCTAGACAATCATTCCTCCTCTTCAAAACTACAAACAAAAATATTACAAAACTAAAAATAAACTACAAAAACATTATGCATTCAGGCAGATTGTGTTCTCCTGGCATCTACCAAACCAAAATATTTCAGTGACACTGAAATATGATGAAAAGCCTTTCTATCCCTTCAGGATTCTGCTCCTTAGTCCATAAGCGGTGACCTTTACACAACTCTGGCTGATGCTTGGCATTGTAAGTGCTGATGTTTTCTTGTCTCTGATTAACCAAAGAAGACAAAGCAAAGACACACGGACACATTTGTTTGTTGATGTGACCACATCAGAGGTAACTTGCTCCAGTGAAGAGCCAACAAGTTAATTGCTTGAGAAATAATTCTTCAGCTTCAAGATATAAGAAATAATCAAAGTGCAATCCTAGAGATACCTGAAAGTTCACATTGAAGGCCAGTTGGGTTGAGGTATGGGTTGAAACATATTTACTGTCCTAGTTATTCCTGGAACTATGGCTAAATGACTTAAAGACTGCTGATATTCTATATCTGTAACATTGTAATCTGGCCATGGACCTTTTTGTAGAAACGGTGGTTCGACAAGAGAGGCTTGAACTGAAAAAGTCTGTCAACTGTTAACCCAGACAGAGAGTGGCTACAGGTTGAAGAACAAGAAAGCAAAGGTCCATAGTTAATTAAATATAATCAGAATTTGTCGAGTGTCTGAAACCCACCTAGTATGTAAGAACCCAGATAAGAACACATCCAATAATTCAAGCACATGCTGTACATTTAGCAAATTTCTGCCCTTTGTTTTCCTAGGAAAGAAGAAGTAATTTCAAGTGAAATTAACTTTTACAGCACAAGTAAAATAAATTTGCTATGCAAACTCCCAGAGGTAATGGAAACAAAAGCTAAGTACTGTTCTTTCCTCTGCCGCTTCCCTGCACAGTAATTATCATATCTAAAGTTTCTGTGCTATCAGATCCTGTAATATCAATCCCTTCTATCATCTGATATTTGTCTGACAGGCATAATGTATCACAAAGCAAATACTGACAAATCAGAATCCGTCTTAAAATAGGAGAAAGCGAATAAAACCGGTGAGATTTATGGTAGCGAAAATGTTTCATACCAACTGACACATGACACGACTTGTCAAGGAAAGCTGTTCCAGGTATGAAGAACAGAATGACAGGTTATTAGTACTGACATAAAAATATAATGCTTAACTGTGATTTGATGTGTCAGTGTTAATTAATTTGGAGCCATGCAATCATTCTACCCACTACAATGCCACTCTTGTAGACGAATCTTGGAAGACCATAACATTTCAGGGATCTCCATTTGCAGATTCTGATCAAATCTAGCTGTAGCTCAACCAGTAACTAACCTATATTGGCATGGGTGTCCACATTTGAGTGGGGGCAACTACATTCCTGGGATACCGAATAATTTTGGGGAATTTTTAAAAAAAAATGCATCAGTTACTAGAGCTCATTCAGCAGAACCCTACATTTTTTTTTAAAAAAAGACCAAACAGATTATTTTGATGTTTCATTTTGAAATTTGACACTGGACTAGATATGTTCTTAGTTTCCCAGGTACCCTCAGACATGCCACTTGTGCTCTTACAGACTTCACTGCAGTGAAATTTTTGAGTAGTATCACCCTCCTCCCTCCCCCGCAGCAGCCTATAAAGAGAACAATGGAATGGTAACCAGTTAACAGCTCCCTGACACCTGCCTTGCTAAAAAGTTCCCCCACCTAGTGGTAGATATAAGAATAGCACTCAATGGTAAAACATGCAAGTCTGGCCATGACTCCAGTTTCATTAAGTAGTAGAACAAATTGCTTACCTGAAAGCTGTTAAATTATGAAGTGCTGGCTCTTTCTGAAAGCACAGAATCAGGAACAATGACAGATGGATGCCTACACACCAATACACCAATATTTCATTAAAAAACCCTGCAATTATACATTCAAGAACAACATTTTAAATTGGTACGATTGATTATTTGCAATGTACAATTAGTAAATGAGTTCTATTTTCTAATTTATAAAAATTGATATATTATTATATTAGTGTCAGGGGGCCTATCGGCTCCCAGAGGGAGTAGTCAGGACCAAAGAGGAAGCTTTAAGGGTTAAACCAAGTTCAAGGTACAAATGGGAACAGGCAAAATCATAACCAAAGCCCAAAAGGCAGGCAGAAAATATCAAGGGAGAGGTACAGGCAGAGTCAGAGTCCAGGAATCAATATAGTATGAATTATCAGACACCCAGGAATGTTCCAAGCAAATCCTACAATCAGGGATTGAACCTGTGGCCTGGAAGGGTTTTTATTCTGAATTTCATGCCAAGCACGTGGCGTCATCATGCCGGCATCGGGTGTCGGCGTCACAACGTTGCTGCATGTGGGGGCCATGGGCGCCACCATGTTGGATGAGGCGCCGAAGCTAATGGTGCCTGCCAGCGCCCGTGACAATTACACATGGATAATGTTCTCTTATCCTTGAACTTATGTTCGGGGTATTTTGACCCCTTATAACTTGTCATACAGAGAAACAGAAAGTTTATGGGAAGGTGTACTTCTTCTCTAGGTTAGTTGTGGTGACACTTTACCTGTATGTTATGGAAGATGCTCACATATACTTTTCAGGCATATCTAGAGAGTTAGGGAAGGGAAAGTCTAATTCATTGGTTTGAAAACTGCATTCAAAAGGCTCAGCTTTTGGTTGGTTTACTTTTTGCCTTGATGATCACTACCCAGAAGTCAGTTATGTGTGGAAAAAATGGAAGGAAACCCTTCCACCAAGGCCCTGAAGAACACTAAAGCAATGGTGGGGCATCTTGACGAGTTGACACAATATTTAAGACATCTTCAGAAAATAGTCGGCATATGTAAAACTACAGGTAAAACACTAACATTAAAGTCTGGTCTAGAGGATGCTGATAGGTCTAAAGATACAGAATAATTCTATAAGATGACTATGGATGTGGGACCAGTATTGCTTAAGATGAGTAACATGATCAGAAGTGAGGAGAAAAGCTAATTTATCTTATCTATATTGTCTGTGGCTTTGTAGAATGGGACACGTTAAAGTTGCATGGACAGTAGGAGAAGGCTTTTGATGCTCTCAGTACTAATACACTTCAAGATTAGAAATAATGACCACCCATGGCTTGTTCATCTATAAAAGGGGATTGTAACCATTGTGAGTTCTTGTAAAACTCATTTTTCTGAGCCTCAAAAGTAACTGTTCAATGGCACCCATGCATTTCATTTAGTTTAGAACTCATGATTTATTTAGAAGAAGATTTTTTTCTTACAGTTGACTCTAAGAAAGGGGTCATCTCATTCATCGAAGTGGATAGCAAACATAAATATAAAAATACTATCCACTGCAGCATCGTTCTGCACTAATTTATCTGAGACGTGAAAAGAAAAGCTGATTTCAAGCCTATATGCAATGAATATTTTAAGAGCACTGCCAAAATGGAATTCAGTCAAAGAACGGTTGAGTAAATCCCTAGTGCGCCTTAGGAATGCCTTGCACAGCTCAGCAGATTTCAGATTGTTCTGTCTATCTCCACATTCTAATACAGTGCTCATTGGACATGCTCCAGATATACGAAGAACTAATTGTGGGTTGTTTAAAAAAGGTATTCCTTATTGGTTTTCCTTTTTGGTGAAGACGTGCAAAGCACTTGAAACCATTTTTTGCATATTGTCAACACAACCATTTTTTCAAAACTTTTTGAACATATGCATGTAATAAAAAACATTTAGAGGCATGTTTATGAAAAAATTTTACTAATTGTGCTATTGACTCTTGGACATTTTTTTGACAATTTGGGTCATATATATTTAAAACCCTTAATGAGTTAATCACAACCATCTTATGTAATTGAAGCGGAAACAGCCAAGAGTCAGATTTTCCCAAGCAAGTCAATATATCAATATTGGGCCAAAATTGTGAAATGAAAAAAAAAAAAATAGTTGGTGATGTGCTTGAATAGTGAAGATGTCCTTCTTATTGAGTTCAATAGCAGGTTTTAGTTTTTTGAAATTTAAAAAAAACAGATACAAAAAAAATAGTAAAGAATTGCAGCTGTGATGTTTTTGCTTGTTTTTGCAAGATTTATGGACGGGTCTTGATTACTGATTTTAATGGTTTTATACTGAGCAACTGCAACAATGCAAAAGCCTGAATTTTCTGATGCTTCATCGCAGCTGCATCATAAATAAATGATCAACTCTAAGGGGCAAATTCTCTAAGCCAGCGCTACGCAAATTCACTAAAGTACGAAGTTACGCTCAGGTCAGCGAACGGTAGCGTAGTTGCGCTAGTGTTACTTCGCTAGGCAGAGCGCAGTTATGCTAGCGAAGCCTAATTTGCATACAGCGGGAACTTTAACGTATAATAGATGTATATGTTACAGCCACTACATTCCACTACACAAGCCCAGGAAACCTTTAAAGGGCAAGGAAAAGCAAAGAAATAAAATCCCATTTATACTTTATTTAATGAAAAAGAAATCTATCTCCAATATACTTTAATTAAAAAATGTGTACTGTTTTTATAAGAAACCTGACTGTATGCAGTGAAATCCTCCCTTCATTTAGTGCTGTGGATAGGAATTTGCAGACGGTCCCTAACTTCTGGCAGGGAAACAATCATACTTATGAACAGCAAGGGGGAGCACCCACCTTACTTATCAGCCATGCAGAACTCAAGCAGCTTAGTTTTTTGATCATTTACAACGGTGTTAGTGAATTTGCGAAGTTATGAAATGACGTCACGCTGGCGAATTAGCGCCAGCGTTAGACGCTTCGCGCTTTAGTGAATTTGGGCCTAATGGTGTGATGAGTTTAGCAACAGAAATCAGTTTTATTTCCTTTTTATTTCTGGAATTAATTTGAGTTCTATAATTTAACAATAATTGCACTGATTATAGTTTATTATATCTATATCTATTATTTGAATTTGATAAAAAATCAGATACACAAAAGTCATACTTGAAACAGATCTAAATGTGAGCCTTCTGTTTCTCATTGTGATGTAAATGTCTGTAATTGGGGCGTCTCATCTCTTCCAATTCTATTAACTTGGTCTTTGTAATGTGATCTAAAGTTTCTTTCTTACCATGCTGTCCCCAGTTATGCTATCTTTGGTTTCAAGAGGATTGTCTGTGTAGTATAAAGTAAAGGTCAGGCTACATCATGTGACACACAATTTTCAACAAAATGTCATCTCATGGTTTAATTCTATTATGCATCGTTGTTAGCTCTTGAAGTTTTGGGAGTACAGTTTTCTTTGTGTGTGGTTATGTATCATTTCATGCTGCAAATTGTTCCTGATGAGACTCTCTGGTATCCATTATCATTTAATATTTTATGTTTTAGGGAAAGCGCCAGTTTTTTTAATTGTGTTCCACAGAGTCAGTGCTTGCACATGATGTTCTCCACCATCCTGTCACGGTCGGCACCCAATACCAGAACAAACGCCAATCACCCTGGTCTGGGCTCGTGCTTCACCAGTAGTGTGACCGCCTTTGGCTTCGGGAGGAGCCCTCAGCTACTCAGATGCCACCTGGACTTAAACGAGAGGTGCAGGGTGGGAGTTCTGGCCGATGGTCACGGTACATACTGGAGAAAGCAGGTTCGAGGTCAAACTGGCTCGGCCGAGGCAGGCTGATAGCTAGGAGTCGTCAGGCAGGCAAAGGGTCAAACCGGGTGATCAATCAGATAGGAAACAGCAGAATCGGTAGTCAAAAACAGGTCAGGATAACGAGATCAGGGTAGTCAATAAGCCAGGCAGGGTCAAACACAGGTAGCAGGAATAAATCAGAAACTTAAACAGCACAGGAAAGGCACCAGGAGCAAATCCTATCACGGGCAATGAGTTTATGCAAAATGGCCTTTTAAATATTCAAACTTTGGCGCCATTGCGCGCTGACATGAAAACGCTAGCGTGCCTGCGCCTATAAATACAACGAATGCGCGCGGTGCGCCCACTAGGCATAGGACCGGGGAGAAGAGTGGCTTGGCGGGCGTCCCCACCGCACCACTAGACCACCAGGGTGAGTTTTCGTAACACATCCCCATGAAAAGGTGGATGTTTTCTTTTTCTTTTTTGCAATACAAGCCTCCATGGTTATCCTCCATAGTTGATGTGCCTGTATGTGGCGATAACTGCTTAGCGCTCAAATCTGCATGTAGAGGTGAGGGGTAAGTTCTGCCTCTGAAACATGACTTAAGAGAGCTGTGCAAACCAATCTGTCCCAAGAACTCCTGTAGCACCACCAACTCAAAAAACAGCATTAGAAGCAAACATAAGGAAAAACCAAAGCAGAACTGGCTGTTTTTTATTGCCACAAACTTTTTTGGGCACAATGCTCTTTGTCAAGTGTAAAACATAGTGATGGGCGAATCTATCCCTTTTCACTTTGCCGAAAATTGGCGAAAAATTCACGAAATGAGTCACGGCATGTTTTTTTACGTGCGTTGCATAGTTTTTTGATGCGTCACATCGTTTAAGACGCGCGTCAATCACGACGGGTCGCGTCGTTGTCGATGAGCGTCGCAACATTTTTGGCGCACAACTCATTTTTTTTTACAACAGCGAATTTTCGGCAAAAATTCGTCCTTCACTAGTAAAACTTTCAGTGCACACTTAAACATTTAAGGATACAAACAGGAAATTAGGAAAGTAATGACATCCTTACCCACTAGGTAATGTGGTTGCCATTGTGAGTCCCTGGATATTCAGTTGGTGTAAAGAACAAAATGCGTACACTAATACAAAATGAACAATAAAGTCACAAAAGCTGTCAATTAAACGATCAATTAATTGTCCGAATAATACAAAGGTGAAGACTTACTGTACATGGTAAGAAACTGGATCCAGGTTAATAAAAGGGATTCTGTTATGATTTTTATAGTGTCCTTTTTATTTCTAAATAACTCAGTTTACACTGCAAATAATTAATTCTACCATGTAAACTTCATTCCTATTCCAACAAGTGTAATTTTTCTGTTGTTGTAATAGTGGTGTGTAGACAGCCATCTCAGGTCATTTTGCCTGGTCATGTGCTTTTAGAACTACAATGGAACTGCTTTCTGACAGGCTATTTTCTCTTCAACTCAATGTAACTGAAGGTGTTGCAGTGGGACATGGATTTCTACTACTGAGTGCTGTTCTTATATCTATAATGGTTACCTTCCCATTGTTTTGCTGATGGGCTGCTGGGAGTGGGTAATATAATTCCAACGTGCAGTGCAGCAGTAAAGAATAGCTTAAAGGGCAAGGAAAGGCAAAGACATAAAATCCCATTTTACTTTCGTTAATAAAAAATAAATCTATCTCCAATATACTTTAATTAAAAAATGTGTACTGTTTTTATAAGAACCCTGACTGTATGCAGTGAAATCCTCCCTTGATTTACTGCTGGGGATAGGAATTATCAGATGGTCCCTAACTTCTGGCAGGGAAACAGTCATACTTATGAACAGCAGGGGGAGCCCCTGCCTTACTTACCAGCCATGCAGAACTCAAGCAGCTTTGTTTTTTTATCATTTATGACAATCTCTAAGAAGCCCAGACCACACTGAGCATGTGTATGTAGTCTAGTCTTGCAAAGATGTATAACAAAGTTACAAGATGACAGCCCCCTGTGGCCAACTTTGAAAACATAAATCATTTGTTTGATTAGGCTTGTGGTGCAGTAAGTTCATGTTTATGTTTAGTATACAAAATACAGAATTTCTAGTATTATTCTATTTTAGACTTCCCTTGCCCTTTAAGTTTATCAGAGCACAGATCCCATGACTTGGGGCACCTGGGAAACTGGCAATATATCTAGACCCATGTCCGATTTCAAAATTAAATATAAAAAGAATTGTTTTCTCTTTTGAAAATTTGTTTTCTGTGCAGAAATCTGCTGGGGAAGCTCTATAAACTGATGCATATTGAAAAAAATGTTTTCCCCATGACAGTATAACGTAAGGCCTATGTATACAAAGCATAGTTGTATCTTTATATAATAGTGTAATTTTTGCCATTTTAAGGTTAGGGCAACATTGTCCTTCGTGCAAATCCATTTATCCTAACTCCTCTTATAATAATAATAATAATTCTTTAACTGTGGAAATTAGATGTTTTTAGCTCGTTTATAATTTATGCAGTTTCTGTTATCCAGAATGAGTGGGACTTCATGTTTACATGTTAATGTAAATATTAAATAAACCCATAAGGATTGTTCTGCTTCCAAAAAGGATAAGTTACAGTATATCTTGGATTGGGTCAAGTACAAGGTACTGTTCTATAACAGAGAAAAAGGAAATACAATTTTAAAAAATTTTGGTCATTTGGTTAAAATCGAGTCGACAGCTTTCTGGATAATGGGTTATACTTGTACTTGCTATAAGTTCAGTACGGCTTTTTTGAGTTTTAAGCAGGATATTTTTCACATGAAGCCTCTGAAAACATATTAATGTACAGCCCAGGTTATTGTGATAATAAACTGATTTATTTCTGAGCAGGATAGTTTAGTTTACCATAAATGTTCCGTTAGACGCCATATTGAGTTACGTGTAATCCCAGCAAATGATTTTGTGGCTGCTTTAATTGCAATGCGCTCTTTGCTTATTTGTGGTTCTCTTTATGATGGCATTATGTTATGCAAGTAAATGGTTTTATTGAGAGAGATCTGAAATTACTCTTATCGGATATAAATATTTTTCTGTCTCTGTCATCTCTGGTTGCCTCTTTTGCATGCGCTGTAAGGAGCCACAATCATTTTTGAAGATACAAAGGAGGAAATAAAAATAAATACCACAAAAAAAAATCCAAAAAACGTTGACAATACTTTTTATAAATTTGCAGTCGTTATTGTGGATTGTTTCTCTACATGCTCCCTAAAGACAGACATTTTATGTTAGTGTTGCCCAACTATTTAAGGTTTTTTGGTATGTGGAGGAGAAGAAGAGTTGGAAGTTGGCATGACCATGACCAAGCTACATATAAATTGATGGGATCAAGACAGTAACTTCCACTCTATCAGGATCAGCGTCCTTGATCGACTCATTGCATTGAAAGAGGCATATCTACAGGTCAATTAAAGTGAGATTTGAAGATGGATTCTTTTTTATTTTTCTTGAAACTATAAAAAGTTTTTTTTTTTTGCAGAGATAATTTCATTACATTGAAATTGGACCCTTGAATTATCAGAAGATCTTCCCTATCTCTGCTCCCCAGATCTGGGATCTAAACAATATTAACAGTGGTGACATGTTTTGACAGCGACCACTGTCAAAACCTGTCACTTTTTATTACACAATATTGCCAAAATCGGTCCCTTCTTTTCACCTGCTACGGGCAAATGCTCATGCATGCTCTCATTCTATCCCAACTAGAATTACAGGAAGGCCATCTCCCATAGGCGCTGTTTGAGCCAAATAAGCCACATTTTTAAAAGTGATTCCTTTTTCTCTGTAATAATAGGGTAGTATTCCACGGGTGACTTCTACGTGATTGTGACGAGTCCGACACGCTGTGCCAAAATGCAGATAAAAAGAACGAGTAAACTCATTGCCCTTTTATAAGACACCAGTGGGATCACCTGACTATGGCTGGGAAGGGTGGGAGCTACAACAAGAAGTTGGTCACTGCTCCTATATGAACTATAACTAACAAGGGTCTAATAAAAGGGCAACCAAGTTTGGGAGTTTTACTTTGAAAGCAGCAAGTAAGTTGCAGGTACTGTAAAACTTAGTCCCTTTGTAAAATGTATAATGAAGCAATAGAATTCTTAATTAGCGATGGGCGAATCTACCCAGTTTCGCTTCGCTGAAAAATTAGTTTTTGACGCGCCACATTGTTTTCGTTGCGCATTGCGTCATTTTCAACGTGCATCACGTCATTTTCGTCGCATCGTTTTTGACATGCATTGCGTCGTTTTTGTTGCGTCAAAAACAACGTGCGACTCATTTTTTTCGCGAATTTTCGTTGCCGTTTCGCAAATTTATTAGCCAGCAGCGAATGGCGGAATTCGCCGTGAATTCATCTCTGGCGAATAAATTCGCCCATCACTATTCATAATGAATGAGATGCAATTTGAGAGTAGGACTGGCCAGATATGGGATGACTTTGACATAGTTGGCCAGCTTAAATATATTGCAATATATGGACAAACAATCCCTGTTTTGATTAAAGGGTAAGGCATTTTTTAGTAGCTGTATCCACAGAATGTCTCAATGTCTTAAATATATTGATAATGGGTTGAGTGCAGAGGATCTTCTATTTGTCAATATATCTATTTTGTGGTCACAATCTCATTGCACCCCTGCCTAATGTTTTTAAAAATTAGTGGTGAGCACAACTTTCGTTTGTTAGTTCAAAAACCACAAATGTCACGAAATTAAAACCGAAAAAGCACAAAACGGAAATGGAACGCCAAAAACTTTGTATTTTGTATGTATTGCCGTACATAAGCCAGCATCAAAACCACCTGAAAACCTCTAAGGGCAGTGGCACACTCTGTTATTTGGGGGGATTAGTCACCCAGAAATAAATTGCTTCTTCGGGCGACTAATCTCCCCGACTTCCTTCCTGATGGTTAGAATGTAAATCGCAGACTGGATTGCACTCGGACCGCTTTGGTCTCCAAAGTCACCCGAAGTTTCCTCGTAAGGCAACTTTGGGCGACTTTGGAAAAACGAATGCAGTTCGGGGAGATTAGTAGCCCAGAGACAAATTGATTCTTCTTCGGCTGACTAATCTCCCCGAACTGCATTCGTGTGCAACCACCCTAAAATCAAAGAAAGATCTTCCATTTGTAAAAGGGACACCCGCCATTGACTTCTACATGATTCCCACAAGTTTTTGCTGGAGTATTTTCAGATTTGGAATTGTTTTGTCACATGATAAATCCTGGAAAAATTGTGCTTTTTATTCACCACAACTTTTGGATTTTTGGCTTCAAAAAGCCTAACTGGAAAAAAATGAGCAGTTTAGTAAATCAGGCCTGTAGTTTTGATCAGTCTTCTACATGTCTGAAAGTGAAAATAAAATTTGATTGGCTGCAACCCTTGTCACATCTTATAGCTATGGTAGTACAAAGACAGACAGCCAGACTCGGCTAACCCGTCATGTTATTTCCTCATTGTTCCCTCTGTTTTACTTTATTTAACTAAATCAAATGGGCGTGCAAAGCTTACAGCAAATCCGGTTATTTATCACTCTCTTGGGTCTCAGAGATATTAAATCAAAGAGGAACATATTGAACAGAGGTTTTGATAGATGCTTACGTCTCCATTGAGACCTACATAGTAATTTATGGCTAAGCTATATTTCAATATTAAAGAACATTTGCTCTGGGAACTGCTCTGCCTGAGGGTATCAGTGCAATGTCAAAAGAAACCAATTTCCCACAAATGGAAAGAGCTTTGTATCGACAGGTATGAAATGCCTGAATTACAGGAATTCCATCTCCCACAGACTGTATTTTGTCAAAATAATCCAAATTTATAAACATTATTTCCTTTTTCTGTGTAATAATAAAACAGTAGTTTGTACTTTATCCCAACTAAGATATAATTCATTTTTAGTAAGGGCAAAAACCAGCCTATTGGCTTTATTTAATATTTACATGATTTTCTAAAAGAAACTAAAAAATTCAAAAAAATTTCCTAAAATCCAGAATCTCTCATTATTTTCTTAAAACCACTTTGACCAAACTCCTATCCACATTTTTGATGTTTTTATCAACAAATGTACTCGAAAAAATCTGGGCGTGGGAAAAGGCTCAATAAAATTGTGAAAAAATTAGAATTGAATGATTTTTTTGGATTATCACCTTAAAACTACAAATGAATTGGAAACATTGTACAAAAATTGTACAATGCAGATCATGATATCTACCAACTGTAAAAGGCAACTCTACGTGACCTTGGCAAGTTTGAGATGGAGTACTTCTTTATTCGGATGTTTTTGGTTTCCCCTTTAAAACTACATGTACAACAAGTAATATCTCCCTTAATATATGGAGATTCAAATTATGGAAGGATCTCTTATTCAGAAAAGCCCATGTCCTGAGCATTCTGGATAACAGGTCCCATACCTGTAGCACATCATTGCACAAAATAATACTGTGTAGTAGACTGTTTCACCTACAGCTTCTTCCTTATGATTTAGCATGCTAATTGTCTTTTTTATTTCATTTGTATAATGTGACACATCCAAATCGCATTATTGGTTACAGAAGAACCTAAAAATAATATGGTCATATAGATTTATTTTATGTTCTGAATGTATTGTACCAGCCCAGAGGGTCATCAAAAGCCTATATCCAGGCCTTCAAAGTTGTCCACATTAATTCTGCATCTTCTGAACCTGTTAGGCCATATTTTGAGGGAACCCACGACAGACCAGAGCATGTTTTGGGAATCAACAGAAGAGAAGATGGAGAGCTACTGGGGCATCTTTAGAGGCACATATATTCCTTAAGTTGAATTTAGCTAGTACAAAAGCTGCACATTACATTTGTAGCACTTAGTCCTTTTTTAATCTTTATGTTTGGACATCAAAACAATAATTTTTTGTTGGTTCACAAAAAAATTGTGGTTTTCAGATTTTTCAGCGGCTATTTTTGTTGTATACAGAATTTTCAATAACTTTTGTGGCATTCATGGCTTTGGAGAAACAGAGTTATATTGGGGTTTGAAATCATTTAAAACCACTAAGATTCGAACTTTAATATAGGCCTTCACGAGTTTAGAGTCAGTGAAAAGTTCTGAGAAATCGAAGGATTTCTGTGAAAATCGTTTGAAAATTGACTTTTCCTTCAATCGAATACAGCTGTTTTCGAACTAAAACAGCAATATTCGGTCGAAAATTACCCCCCCCAAAAAAAAATTAGATGGTCGAATTTAGAAATTTTTTTCCAATTCAAAATTTGACCATTAGTAAATGTGCCCTTGAGTGTCAATTTGAAAAAGTTGCACAATTTACTTGATTTTGTTGCAACTTTTTTTGCACCATTTTTATTTTCAAGAAAAATTATTGGTAAATGAAGGATTCAGGTTTGGGAATTTGGTCAGATTTTTTTTTTTTGAATAGAGTGAGAAAAAGTCAAGTTTAATGGGCTTATTTATCATAATTCAATTTGGTGAAGTTTGTGAGTTTTTTTTCTACTTCTACTCATAATTTAAAATAACTTGAATGATTGCTTATTTATGAAAAAATTCTGAATTTAAAAAACTTGTTTGAATACTAAAACTCAAATACCTCAAATTTTTAGTAGGCTTAACAAACTCGAATTTGGGAGTTTACAAACTTGAAAACTCGAAAATATGCCTAGGACATTATTATCTTATCTACACGACCTCACAATCTTTTAGATGCAGAATTATTTACATTCGAGTTTTAATATAATTTGAATTTATGTTTGTGAAACATGTTGCTCTCCAACCCCTTGGATGTTGCTCCCAGTGGATTCAAAGCAGGTGCTTATTTTTTAATTCCAGGATTGGTGGCAAGTTTTGGTTTCGAAAACCGAGATGTACTGCCAAACAAAGTCTCCTGTAGGCTACCAGTCCACATAGAGTCTACCAGATAGCCAATCACAACAATTATTTGGCACCCCAGAAACATTTTTCTTGCTTGTATTGCTCCCCGAATCTTTCCACATACCTAATGGTTAAAAAAAGCTTGGGGACCCCTGCCCTAGTGGGCAATTATATCTGTGTCCCATAAACACATTTTTCAGTTGTCATGTCTCATAATGACCTGTAACTAAATGTTATTGTATGCAAACACTACTCTTGTATAGTTAAGGTTGCATAAAATATTATATACAATTAAAAAAAGGTCTCTGTGTATTGAATATAAATACATCTCAAAGCTTTACAAAGATTGTTTTGCAACTTGAGACAGAAAGGTGTAATTACAAGGATTTGCACTTTCCCTGGGTACAGTAAATCCCTTTCATTTGTTCCAAATTATCTGTAACCCGCAGTCCCTTTTGTGCTTATTATGGTTACGTTTAATGCCAGATGTCTTTTTTTTCCTACCATTTATGAAATAAACATTTCCTTAAGTAATATAAACAGTCATGAATAAGTGAAAGAGAAAATGTATAATGAGGCTTAAATGAATCTCAGTGCAGAGAAATGACTCCGACGCCTGGAAGTAAAATTTATACAGATTCTTTATGACTCGTTCCCTGAAGGAGACAGAGTATTTAGACGGCTGAGGAATCCTCCATATACTCATAGCACAGCATCCAGCTTAGCACTTGACAAGGCTTAACAGTAAGATTTATGGGTCCCTTTTCACTTGCAAGAAACTGATAATTTGGCAGATATTTTGATATAAATGAAATACACGCAGCATTATTATTCTCCAGCTATCTGTATTCCACAGCCTCAAAACTTTTACAGGTATAGGATCGTTTATCCAGAGATTTCAGAAATACAGGAGGGTCATCACCTACAGACTCCATTTTATCCAAATAATTCCGATTTTTAAAAATAATTAAATTTTTCTTTGTAATAATAAAACAATACCTTGTACTTGATCCCATCTACGCTTAAATTGATCCTTATTGGAAGCAAAATGATCCTATTGGGTTTATTTAATGTATAAATTATTTTTTTTAGTAGGCTTAAGGTATGGAGACTAGAATTACAGAAAAAAAAACCTTATCCAGAAAACACCAAGTCCCAATAATTTTGAATAACAGGTCCCATACTTGTACTAAGAGAACACATTAAGGTTGTACTATGTTTCTCATTAGGGTTGGTCAGGACTGTCAGTTTACTGATGATCTCATGGTGGGTCCAAGCCACAGTGGGACCTTCTCGGATTTTTATTATAATGACCAAAAACTTATAGTATAGGGTTTTCCATCAATCCCTGTTTCAGGGACAGATGCCTTGTTTCAGGGCCTTGGTCCAAGGGTAAACGTTTCTTGATTCAGATTCCCCACCTGCAGCTATTGACAGGGATAGGCCAAGCCAACCAGATGCCTTAGGCAACTGGCCACCAGTTGCATGTTCACCTGACCATGGACTTGCAGTAGCATAGGGGAGGGAGGGTAGTGCAAAAGTGCATTAATGCTGTTGTCAAAAGGACATTCTTTTATATGATGAAAGGAAAGTGTTATCATAGATTAAAGAGGCCCATCTTCCTTTTAAGGGATTCTGTAAGTTTATGGTTTACATTTTATTTTGCTACATTGAAAATAATTCACTCTACTTTTTCAAATTTTAATCTTCAGCCAACAAATGTATTTTTTTGTAGCTGTAATATATTGGTGTGGAACCATCTCTGTGCAGTGGGAAAGGGGTTGATATCACTTCAGCTTGCAGTGTAGCAGAATTTGATCAGAGCACAAGTCACATGAGCTGAGTTCACCTGGCAAACTGATGATATGTCTAGCCCATGCCAAATTTCAAAATTAAATATAAAAAAAAATCAGATTTCAGTAGAGAATTCTGCTAAAGCAGACATTATACCTTTAAGGTTCATTCTTCCTGCCTGTGGTCTGTTGAATAAATTTCCAATCAGGAGGAACATCATAAGCTGGGGTCGTGGTTCATCGGCCAATGTCTCAGAGAGGTGGAAGGGGTCTGTTGGATAGGAAAACGGCCAGAAGACCTTACCACTGATTCAATCAACATCATTCAATATTCAGCACTTTCAATATTTAGCACTTTTGATTTTCTAGGCATACTGCATTCTTCAGAGGAGCTTTTAATCTAAGTTTGGATGGGTTATCTATTGGGAATATAATTCTGAATATATAGAATGTATACTGAGCATTCCTCAGGTATTATAAACATTCTCACAATTCTGGTTTTGGCCTCTTTCTTTGCATCGCTCTTTGACTCTCCGTCTACCTCCACAGTATAGGGTTAATTATTATAATAAGGCAATAGAACTATTGGACCATTGCAGATAAGCACACTTGGTTGGTGTTTTTATGGAAGCAGCAATATAAAATAGAAAAGGAGACTGCAGATAATAATAATTATAATGGAACTTAAGAATATGATTTGGGGATTTAAAGCCACCTTCCTATCATTGTATGAACATGTGGCATAATGAGGCCCAGTTTATCATAAGTAGAAGCCCTGGGCTGGATGCAGCTACTTAAAGTCTATTTTCATCAGGCAGTGTGAATTAAGTCTCTTGGTTATTATTTTCCATAGGTTTGTGTTGTGATAAAATCTTTGCTAGTATAATTGTGAAGAAGCTTCATGATTGATTCCTGACCATTTCCCTGCCTGCAGAAAAGTTCTGTATTTAGTCACTTGTGGCTGTTGATTGTGTAGCTTATTCCAATATATGAAGGACAGGGCAAATTAAAGAAAAAATGGCAGAGTTTTCAGGGAGTTAGTCCCTACCTTCCATCCCATGGGGTTGGTGTGTGCAGGAGTTAGGTTGGGAGCTCAGGCAGGGAGGTTATGTCAAGGTTATTGGCTGTTGGACCTTTACAGTGCTGCCAGGAAGATTCCTATTGGTGGCTCAGCAGAAGGGTGGCAACTGAGGGGTTACATTTCCCCCAGCAGCACGGGCTTACCCTCTTGCCTCTTCAAGCCATTGGAGGTAGGACACACTATGTTGCCTGCCTGCCTGCCTACAGAGTACTAAGATTTATAATATGTTTTAAAAATTAAAAAATTACATTGGGGGTTGCAGCTTGCATGGAGGAAACTTAACTGAAAATGGTAATGAGTTCATTTCTGGCTAGTTATGGTAGATCTTGTGTTGAAACATATGGTAAGGCAGCCTGCTGATTTCAACAGAGGCCGGACAATATCAATGGGAGAATTTAAGTTTTCAAGCACCAATGCATTTATGGGTAGCTATGTAAAATTGATAAAATAAACAAGCTTCGAAGACCCCCTAAAATATATGGCGGACTGGGAGAAAGACCTGGAATATCCAATCTCTCAACAGGAGTGGAATTTAATATGGAATAATGTCTCTAAGATTTCTCCTAACACAGCTATTAAGGAATCAACATACAAAGTGATGATGCGCTGGTATATTACCCCTGTCAGAAAACACAAATATGACCCTACTACTTCTATTTCCTGTTTTCGAGGCTGTAAAGAGATTGGTGATTACAAACACATTTGGTGGACATGCCATATAGCAGTTACAGTATGTATTGGAAAGAGATCTTTCAAACAATTGGAAATTTAATAAACCTATTACCCCTGACCCTATTACAGTGCTATTAGCTCGACCAATTAAAGAATTTACAAAAACCCAGAATATATTATAGCAGTAGCAAAAATCAACCTTGCTAAACATTGGCTTCAAAAGAATATAGATACTCATGGAATAATAGAAAGAATCAATCAGACTCAAAATCTGTTATACTTTAACAGCTTTATTGGCAGATGCAGTAGAGAAGCAAATGCAAATCTGGACCCCATAGAATACATTTATGCAAATGTAAAAGTTAAACAAAAATAATAAATACATTACCAATTGTATGAGACATCAGTACTGGTGAAAACAATTTAAAGTTATGGTTATCCCATACTAACATCCCTTCCCCCTTGACGATGCACAAATTGAATATACTGCTTATGTAACATATTTGTTATGAAAAATAAAAAGAGAATATAAAAAAAATAAAATAAAAATAAACAAGCTGCGGCCTTACCATCCTCACTTATGGTCTTTATTTCTTAGCTGGGTTTAAAAGGGTCCTTGCAAACTACCTACCCCATGTATTTTGCATTTTGTTCCCTGCCCTGCACAGGTATATGTTTCCCTGTGTCTTTTAATGTGATTTGTCAGAGTCATTGTGATAGGAATAGCACGGATTTAAAACCATTCTGCTTCCCTTACTGCAATCTTCCTAATCTGTAAGCCTAAAACTCAGTATTTTTGTTTTTGAGCTCATAAAATTAGTGATGGGCGAATCTCCCGCGATTCGCTTCGCCGAAAAATTCGCGAATTTCTAGACGCGTCGCGTCAAAAACGACGCGCGACTGGTTTTTTTGGCGAATTTTCGCCGGGCGAAATTTCGCAGGTGATTCGCGAATTTATTCGCCAGCGGCGAATTGCGGGAATAAATTCGCCCATCACTACTTAAAATCATTTTGAAATTATTTTGGAACTAAAGCATGTTTTTATGTATTCACAGAATTGGGTTTGAGCTGGAAAACTTGGTTCTGTGATTACAAAATAATGTACGGGCTTACAAAATTCATTTTGGGTTACTAAATCACCTATGAGTGTTTGCATGTAATTAAAATAGGTTCTCTGCCATTCCTGTTCTTACAGAAGCATAAACTTCCTCGGAACCTGTTTAGCTGACACTTCCCATGGATGTATAATAATAATTACAGGTAGAATCTTTGGTATTCATTTATTCTATTGCAGCCTGTATGTTTTATATTATTTTTCAGCAACTGTTGTTGGCGGTGATTTTTGGAAGCATCTCTTAAAAACAGTTTGTAGCCTCTTTTAATCAAAGACTATTTGTGGATGTAATTGTAACCACAGACCCTAAACTGTCCAGGGGACATTTCTTCATTCGTCATTAATCGTATTACTATTTGTTTTTTAAATATTTTCCCTACGTATCCTATTATTTATCTCGCTGTGCATTGGATTGATCCTTTGTTTATGACAGCGGCAACCCGCACAGAAATATCTTTTTCATTTTACAGCAAAATCCATGTGCACCCTGTAGCCATAAAATACAGACTGCAATTAGCCCGTGACTCATTTGTAATAAATAATTCACTTCGTGTTAATTAAAGAAACACATTTTGTCATATTTTTTCCCTTCAAGAATGTTTACTTTGGTTGAAAATTCATTTAGGTTTATAGCTTTTGTCTGAGGAAGCCTTGAAATTCCATAGCAAATGAAAATTGTTTTTGTAGAACATTGGAATATATTGCAACCTACTGTAATATTATTGAAGTTGCTTTCTTTTTAGGTGTATTTTGATAGAGGTACATACATTGAAAACAAACTGTCAGGGCTACACAGCTGTCAGAAACTAGTACACACTTAATACCCAAAACAATGGATTCACAATTTAAATAAATAGCAGCTACTCTGACTTAGTCTTTGATTCCCAAATGCCACATTAATAAAGAGAACCTAGAAAAGGTATGAGACCTCTTATCCAGAATGCTCTGGACCTGGGTTTTTCTGGATAGGTGGTCTTTCCGTAGTTTGGATCTCCATACCTTAATTCTACTTAAAAAAATGGAGTCTATGGGAAATGGTCATCCCAGAATTTGAAATATTTTGGATAATTTTGAATAATTTGGATAACAAATTTCTGGATAATGGATTCAATACTTGTATGTTGTATGTCTAAAACTCTACCAGTATATCAAGAATCAAGTTGGGATGACAGTGATGAGAAAACAGATAATTAAATTGAAGTAGCAATTGTAGCTTTCACTGGATCTTACTAAGGAAGGGAAACTATTGGGTATTGATCCATGGTCTTTGTTTTGAATTTGGTGCTGAGCACTGGCATGACAATGTAGGCCCTAGACATAATGACAGTGCCGCCATTTTGGATCCAACAAGCAACTCACAGATAACAGACTGCTAATATTATGCTTTTGGATCAACTGTATAAACTAATTTAAATTTAGCACCTCGATGTGAGGAGCACCTCATGTAAAATAATTGTTCTACTTTGAGAAGATGCAGTTTTAAAATGGGCAATTTCTCTTAAATCAACATCCCACATTACCTGCAGAAGACTTCTATGTGTAAGCATTCCATGGCTGAGGCCAGGTGAGTTCCAAGCATTTTCATACCCTAAAGGTACAACCTATTTATATATATAGCAATTTAGATTTGATAGTCACTATGGTTTATTTGTAATGGTTGCCAAAGATACCTTTGGCCTTTTTTTTCAGGGTTTTTGAAGGTTTTTTAGGCGTCAATCTCTGTTTTTCCTTTCCCCTGAAGGGTAATAAAAAGTATGTTTTATTGCTAACACATGTGAGTGTGATATACTTTGCTCATTATATGTAATTGTGGGACCTTCTTACATAGATTTTCTAGTGATTAATGTTGGCACACTAAGGTTTTCACTGTTTTCACTGTATACACTCTATTTCATTCATTGATAACCAGGCCCAGATTTGGGGCAATGCTGGCAAAATATTAGGGGCCGCATACTGCCCAGCCAATTTCTGAAGAGCACTAGGACCACGTGTCCTAATGAAACCCGGCCCTGCTGATGATATCACACAAGGGATTTTGGCACTCTCATTAATTTAAACCTGGAGGGAGTTACTTTCTGTTTACAATGTCTTGAGAATGGTCTAAAACAGGATTGAAATGTTGACAAAATATGTATTTCTTTAATTTCACTGCATTACAATGTATTGGAGTCTTTATCTCTCTCTCTCTCTCTCTCTCTCTCTCTCTCTCTCATTACAGAAGAGTTTAAAGGGGTTGTTCACCTTTAAATGAACTTTTAGTACGATGGTTTAATTAATTCACATCTTAATTAAACCAAATGCAAATTATGAAAATCATTTACTTTTTTGAACAGTTAGAGCAATGGGCAATAGCTAGTTGTACAGCTATAGAAGAATAGACTTTATAGAGTTTACATATGGCTGACTTGGGGCAGCACCAATTAACAATAGCCATTAGGAAGAGTAGGTGAGTATAGATATATATTGAAGTAGGACAAGATGGCGACAGTAGGCCAAAATGGCAAAAATACTATATATCTTATTCTGTCTTGAGAACTTGGACACAAGTAGCACTAAGGGATGCAAAAGTGCAATGAGTTAGTGTACATTTTAAAAAAACCCTTGCATTTGGGATATGACTGTGCCCTGCACTTCATGGTGTAGATCAGTGATCCCCAACCAGTAGCTCGCGAGCAACATGTTGCTCTCCAACCCCTTGGATGTTGCTCCCAGTGGCCTCAAAGCAGGAGCTTATTTTTGAATTAATGGCTTAGAGGCAAGTTTTGGTTGTATAAAAAACAGATGTCATGCCAAACATTCTCTCCTGTAGGCTGCCAGTCCATATAGGGGTTACCAAAAAGCCAATCAGAGCTCTTATTTGACTTTCATGCTTGTGTTGCTCTCCAACTCTTTTTTTTTATTAAAATGTGGCTCACGAGCAGAAAAGGTTGGGGACCCCTGGTGTAGAGCAAAGTTCCATCAGGTGCAAGACAGCTGTATCCTTACCACCTGCCATACCACAAAAGATAAGTACAGGGTTTTGATGCTGCCTGAATGACATGCAAGTTGGATGGTTAGGGGGTTACATGCCTCTCCTTACCAGCCCCTCATGAACACAATGCTGTGGAATGTGAATTTTCCCTTTTCATATACCATTCACGCACGTAAATGATTCCATACATCTCCAAATATCTACAACATGCACAGTCCATCACTGACATTTCTTTACCAGCAGAAATACAGTCCAAACTTGATGAATACACAGAGCTTAAACTGCCTGATCTCACATCAGACTTACAGTAGGCCCGTGCCCTACAGATACCACCCTAGCCTATTATCATCCTACTGACAACAGCTACTCTGTGAGGGCCTTAAACACCAAATCCGAGTCCCAAGGTCTATCCAAGGTATGTAAAGAAGGAAGTAATTTGTCAAAAAAGGCTGAATGATATGAAGACCAGTAAATGTATATATTAGAATCACTAAAAAGCTGATAAAACCGGGCCACACTTGTAGAATATATATACACAATATCCATAAAACGACGGCTTATAAGTTTATTTTTCTACTTCTCTTGTCCATATGTTCATGCACTGTGTCTAAATTACCTTTTCCCGCACAACAGGTAGGGCAAGAATCAATATCCGGGACTGGAGGGGGCTCGGCACAGAGAGTGAAACAAAGAATGCACTCATTTAGCCACAATATGATTTTTTTTTTTTCAAAAGCATTTCATATTCATGTAAATTACCTCCTGCTTGACTTGTAAAAAGGATTTGGGGTTTGTAATCTTTTTTAAATGGCTTTTTCAGTTAACAAAAAGAATTCTATTTTTAAACAAACCAACTTAGGAATATACATAAAATTCTGTTGGAACAATAATGGCAGTTATTTTTCAGGTACTACTGGTTCTACTTTAAATACACTATATACCGTATATAAAAAGACTAAGGGCTCCATTATTTATATATTTATATATATATATATATATATATATATATATATATATATATATATATATATATATATATATATATATGGGAATCCAGCCTATATGGTATATCATCTTTGTAGGTTAATTTTTAGTCTCAGCAGCCTTCAGCTGTATATGCAATGTTGGACTGGAGCACATGGGCCCCACCAGAGAAGGATAACCCCACAGCACCACCACCAAATACACACTTAAAAAAAGTGGCAAGTTCAACACTGGGCACAAAAATGTTAGAAGTTACATGCACACACAACGGCAAGACACACAATAACACTCACATAAATGTCCCTTTTTTCAACCTCAATAACATTAATACTAACCTTTAAACAGGAAGGAAATTATTAAGGGTTCAGGGTGTATTGGGTGGTAAGATAAAAGGAGGATAGGGGATGGATATAGGGATGGTTAGATACATATATTTGCCATGTTTCGAGTACAGCAGGACCACCGGGATATTATTATTGCTACTATCTTGATCGCCTTGAACATTTTGCCTACTAAAGTTGCAATTAACTTACCTACATTTGCTGCTATCCACACTATATGTTGGGCTCAGGCAAGTTGTCCATATCTAGAGGCCCCAATTAATGTGCAGCTTGTGTCTTTCTGTATTCTTTGCCACACAGTAACACTTACAGTAATGCTTATCTACAGTTCAAGAAAATAAAAGGAAATCTGAGTGAGGGAAAATGCTAAATGATGTTGGAGGACATATCTAGAAGTATACATCAAGTTTGGGACCTAGAGCACTACTAGACACCCTGTTTGTTTGCACCCTGATGTCTCTTGCATTTACCCCCACCTCTTACTTATCTTTCCTTGCAATTCACTAAAGAACTTTCAGATGCAGGAAGGATGAGAAATAAATTACACCAACATCTTAATGCAGAAAGATCATGGAGGGTTCCTTGTAGATTGGGTGGTAAGGTGAAAGGAGGATAGGTGATGGGTATAGAGTGCCATGTTGGGAGTACAGAGAGACCACCGGGATATTCTCCAGTGTTATTGCTACCATCTTTAACTCCTATGAACATTTTGTCTACTAAAGTTGCAATTAACCTACCTATATTTGCTGCTATCATAGTCCATTCACACTATACTGTATGTTGGGCTCAGGGGAGTTATCCGTATCTAGAGGACCAAACTAATGTCCAGCTTATATCGTTCTGTATTCTTTGCCATTCAATTACAGTAACACTTACCTACAGATATAGGAAAAAGACTTGAGCGTGGGATGCTGGGTACTGCAGTTCATGATAATAGAAGGAAATCTGAATAAGGGAAAATGCTGTATGATTTTGAAAGGATACATCTAGAAGAAGTATACATCAAGTTTGGGACCTAGAGCACTGCTAGTTTTTTCTTAAGGTGTACTTTGAGATCCCTCGCCCAATTAAGGCTTGTATAGGACTCAAATGCAATGCATCATTATTTTTTAAATGAGCCTTCATTGATTAAGCATATTGCCTTGTGATTACAGAGCACACACAGTGTTCAAGTGGAGCTTATAGTATAATTCCCAGGCATTTACACATTCAGGTCAGATTTTGTGGAAGTATGTAAACTACCAATACGTTTTTTGGGAGAAACCTAGTGCTTCCTAAGAAAACCCAGAAAATCAGGGGCTCAAAAACTAACTAGACTCCAATAGTGCCTAAGCTGGAACTGAATGTGGGACCTCTGAGAAGCCTACTATTGCCACACCATTGCACATGAACATTAATGTGTTTGATATGGTGAACAATATATCAGCTGCCAACTTTATTAATAAACGCAAGCATCCATATATGTAGGTCTCTCGGTGAAGAAAAAGCTGCGCTCATATATCCCGCTCAACATTTATTAAAAAAGTTGTATAGCAGCTCCCAAATTTGTGATAAAAGATAAGTAGTCCAATAAACAAGTCTCCTGTTGAAGCTGAAGCTCTGCTCATACATTCCACTAAACATTTATTGGAAAATAAGATGAAAGTAATTACTGCTAAAGAACATCCAATAGCTTGAGTTTTAGGGCTCATTTACAAACACAACTGCAACTGAGGTTGCAAAAAACACAATGGTGGTCAGTATCGATGACATTCATTAAAGATACTTGTGTCTAAAGATGCTTCTTGCACTTCACTTAGGTTGCACCTGGAATCACTGCATCCTTCTCTGATCTGGCATCTATTGACGCTTGGGAACCCTGTGGTAACACCAACCTCAAGCTTGGGTTACTTTAAAGGGCATCATTAATAGGCTCAATGCCTAGTTTTTAATGCTCACTGAAACATGGCGAAACTCATCAGACATTGCACCTTCCACATTGCATTTGCAGTCATAAATTATTCCAAGTCTTGTACTCCATCCAGATTTCCTTAAACCCCCCCTCCCCATTGCATATTAAAATACAGTCTTAACTGTGATGCCACTCTAGGAATCATTTTTGTAATGCACCCCCATGTGCAGGTGCTCTAAAATGCAATAGAGAGCAGATACTATCTATATATTTGACATGGTTGCCAAAGTGTCCATCCTTCCTGTTGCAATGAATGGCGCGCAATTGTGCCTATCGATGCTGGGGAACCCTGAAGCTACCTCCACTCTAGACCTGGCTGTGGCTTTTGGTTTCCAAAGTGAGTTGCATCAATAGGAGCACAAGAGCCACTCATGCTCCAGAAGTGGGGCAACTCATAAGACTCCCAACCACTGCTACAGAAGAACTCAGGCCAAAGGCCATTTAAGCTTAGGATTCGGTAATATATAAACTCTGCTAGATATCTCTGAAAACTCAGCTACAAGGTTAAATAGAATGATATTTGGAGGTTGCTCACCATTTATGAATGACTTGTAACCTTGTTATGAACTAAGGGGGCCCTGAACACCGGTCATCCTCAAAAGAGTGATTGAACTAAAAACATCAGACTACTACTGATGTAATAGGCAGTAGGAGGCTGAAAGAGCAAATGGATCACAATTGCACTCAGAAAGGAATGTTTATGGTTTATATAGTAGTCTCTGCAGTGTGCAGGTTCCTGCGTTCAACTAAATAAGCTGTACCATTTCATCAGAATATTATTAATGTAAAAACTGGTATTGTTCCTTTATTATATCCAGCAGATAGGGACAAAGAGTGAAATACTTGTTACTAATTATCTGCCTGACTGAGTATAGCTGCGTTGCCATTTTCAGACAATTATTGTATTCCATTTATTAAAAGTTCAGGATTCCCAGCACCAATGAGTTCGCAGCACTTTGTATTTCCACTCATTATGTGTGTAAATATGTAAAGCACCTTTTCTCCTATTACCAACCAGCAGATCTAATTATGAAACAGATACAGGTATAAAAATAAATACCTTCTCGGAGGCACGTCTTGTGCAATTATTTTCAAAAAGGTTAATTGGTGGAGGAAGAAAAGGTTTTCATGGGAAAGTGAGGTGCACTGAGGTACACTGAGACTGGGCATTGCGTTTCCCATTGCACCTTGGCCAGCGCATCTACCCTTACCAACCTTTGTTCTTCAAAGTTAAATTGACCAATAACAAAAGTGTCTTTTTAAATTAACGATAGAGAGCTTGTTTACAACATTCTGATTCGTTTGACTCCAAAGTCTTCAGTCGAACCAAATCCATGCCCTTAAAGTTACTTTGCTCAACTGAGTGCAACAGTTTTTTTAATTCAAATTGTCAGAACTTTTTGGTTTTCATGAGATCTTAAGGTGCAAATTAGACTTTAAACTCGTATACAAAACTCATATATTCCCTGCATTTCTAGTTTAAATATAATAGTAAATTATTTCTTATTTTTACAGCACCACCGTATATTGTAGTGCATTACAGAGATTATACATTAATCACATAAGTCCCTGCCCCGGTGGAGATTCCAATTGAAGGTCCCTATCCCATTCATACACACAGTAGGGACAGTTTTATATATATATATATATATATATGTGGCTTCCTTGCTTTTGTATACAGATTGTCTACTCCCCTGAGCTGAATGCCTGGAGCAGGAGCATCTGGGCCCGCTATTCTACTTTGGTGAGTTATAAGTGGATGCATTTTATAATATATATATTTGGATCAGTTTTATTAGGAGCCAATGAACCTGCCTGTATCTGTTTGGAGTGTGAAAGGAAACTATAATACCAAGAGGAAATCCATACTAGCACGGGGAGAACATCCAAGTGATCATACACATTTATAAATGCATCTGAAAGTACTAAAATACTTGCATCCAAACATGCAGCACTTTTTTTTATAGTTGAGCCAAGAGCCATTGCTTCCACCCTACCTCTTCTGCTAAACTGAGTGGAAGTGCACCTGTTGACTCAAGGGTTCATACATACAAACAAGGGATGCATCAATAAGCTTGCACCCAAAGTATATCAATGAAATGTCTTTTCGACTCCAATGCAATGTACCCATTGAAACAGGGAGCTAAGGGAACCCTGGAGCGACTGCCTGGTCTGGAGGTAGTAAGACTGAGTGGTAAGACCATGTTGAACTTCCCCACTCAGGAACTCTAGTGAACAAGCAGGGAGTATTAAAGCCTCATCAAAGCCCTCAGCAAACAGAAGGTAATTGCCAATGCTTGGTTGGACTGAACGCTGGCACAATGGTGCTTCCAGCAGCTGGTCAGCGCCCAATATTACAAATCAAGGAAGAAGAACTTTCCATTGTGCCACCATGATGAGCTCCATAAAAATACACATTCTTAGTACTTTAGACAGGGGTCAGATTCTATTCATGGTTCACTAATCCCCCTCTCTCCCTCTGTTTGATGGCATGCAGAGCATATACACAGTTAAATATAACAGCCATGCAGCTGAATAATATCCTAGCCCTGTTATCTATCACATACAACTCTGTATAGGTTAAACTCTTGGCCAGAAAGTTTGTAGATTTGTGTATTCACATCTTCAGCAACTTCAAATTTGTATATTCATATCTTCAAAAGCCCAGAAAAAAATGAAAAGGAAGGTGGAATGGATTAATATATCACACTCGGCAATACCAATGCAATTTACCGTAGAAATGCCTTCCAACCTACTAAATTTAAATGATGCTTAGATATTCCATTAGATTCGGAGCCATTCAACTAGATTCTGCTGAAGGAACTAAACATTACTCACTGCTCGTTCCATCGTGGGAGAAATACCAGCCCCCAGTGTTATGCTCAATAAAAAGTAAATTTTTCCACATACACATACAAAAAAAGTCAATCAATTGAATTGCTGCTCTTTTCTCTTATTGATTTGTACTCTCCGGCTGCTTAAGTTTTTTCTTTCCTGATCATGGCATGTTTTCCTAGACCGGATTTATTCCCCATTTCCAATTACATATTTTCAATTTTAGAGATTATCAATATGACAATATCTGTATTCACCTGACAATATTATCAGCTATAGGCAGAGAAAAGGTATTCTCATGGGCAATATCAAAAAAGGGGGATTGTGGGAGCACTCTAAAGGCTACGTTAAAATATATTTAAGTATAATGGAAGTGCTACAAAGCACAAACCCTGGGCCCCTGTATCATAAGTGATTCAGTATAAATGCAAGTGCATATGTTTAAAAACAGGGGTTATTTTGTACAAAGTTATGATCATAAAGTTGATAAGCCACCATACCAAGTCAAGGTAAACCCCATATGGCGGTCCCTAACTTTTTTCATTTCTCTGCATAAAAGCATTACCTATAGTCAGTGTCTGTTCAACCTTGGTTTCATTTTGAGGGCTAAATCCTAAAATTGCTCCTATCCTTTTAAAAAAATGGGTGTTGGTTTGGGAATCTCTCGCTCTTAAAAGATGCAGAATGATCGGGGGAAAAGCTGCGGACGAAAAAACCTCTGCAAACAGACAGACCTGCACAGAACTTCTAAGAGCTTACGATCCAGACACAGTCTGGTAAGTGCAATCGCTTATGGGATCTCTGATTAATCCTAAAAGGGAAACTGTCATGGGAAAACATGTTTTTTTCCAGTTAATAGTGCTGCTCCAGTAGACTTCTGCACTGAAATCCATTTCTCAAAAGAGCAAACAGATTTTTTATATTCAGTTTTGAAATCTGACATGGGGCTAGACATTTTGTCAATTTTCCAGCTGCCCCTGGTCATGTGACTTATGCCAGCACAATTGCTTTCTGGCAGGCTGTTGTTTTTCCTTCTCAATGTAACTGAATAGTACGCAGTGGGACATGGGTTTTTACTATTGAGTGCTGTTCTTAGATCTACCAGGCAGCTGTTATCTTGTGTTAGGGAGCTGTTATCTGGTTACCTTCCCATTGTTCTGTTGTTAGGCTGCTGGGTGGGGGGGGGGGGGGGGGGGGGGGGGGATATCACTCCAACTTGCAGTACAGCAGTAGAGTGATTGAAGTTCATCAGAGCACAAGTCACATGACTTGGGGCAGCTGGGAAATTGACAAAATGTCTATCCCCATGTCAGTTTTCAAAATTAAATATAAAAAAATCTGTTTGCTCTTTTGAGAAATGGATTTCAATGCAGAATTCTTCTGGAACAGCACTATTAACTGATACATTTTGAAAAAAATAATTTCCCCATGACAGGATCCCTTTAATGATACTGGACCATATGCATCCTCTTTCTATAGGTATCACGAAGGTAAGTCGAAGCGATCACAAGAGGAGCCTGCATCCTTAATATGCTCTAAAATCTCTTTACACATGTGAGTAGCTCTGAAATAAACCACAGCACCTGTTCAAGACTATATTACACCATATAGTACATTTTTATTTCCCCAGGTATTGGCATTAACAGCATCCATAACACTTAGCGTACAGACATTTGGACATATATTTTTAACTTAAACAAAGGCCACGTGGACTCTTTGATTTTCGTCGGTGCTGCTTGTTATTTTTAAGGACTAAGCGCAAAGTTTTATTTTCATTGACTGTATCCTTTATACTGTATGTACTGTATATATTTATTTGTATCGAGCTCCTTGCAAACGAAGCACTGTACAGCAGAACAATAAATTAGTAGAACAAATAGGGAGTCAATACATTAATAAATGCAAAATGCAATACAAATATACAAAGTACAGTAACAATAAATATTAATAGCTTAGTGGCAAGGAGACAAGAACTTGCCCTATAGCACTTACAATCCAAATAATTAATGATAGTTAAAAAAATTAGTCTTCACAGATATAAGATCCATACTTGTAGGGAGAGGAGCTTTGATGGTACCAGGAACAGGAGACCAATGAGGTAACAAAGAGAGTAATGGTATATCAAGGGGAATAGCAGACTGTGAGTCATCCTCTTCCAGTCCCTAAAGGAATTAATGGGGGTAGTAAGAGTACTGTCCTTACTGAAGGGAAGGGACCATATTTAGTCCCTGGTATAAATAGCCAACTGGGTTTTTGGAATTGTTTGTGGATCTGGATCCTGAGTGATATGGGTTATTATTTTATTATTATTAATAACATGTATTTCTATAGCGTCAACATATTTCGTAGCGCTGTAAAGTGAATGTGATTATACAACTAAATCACATGAATTACAAACATATGAAACACATGGCTTTACATACATCACAATAAATATGGAGTTACATACCTCACAATAAATACAGGTACAAAAGGTGAGGAAGGCTCTGTGCAGAAAGAGCTTACAATCTAAAAGGAAGGGAATGATACAAAAGGTGTGGGAGTGGGTAAGATCAGAGTTAAGTGAGTGAGAAATGTGGTGCTGTATGTAGTGTTGCATTGGGTAGTTAAGAGTAGGCCTCTCTAATTCAGTGCGTTTTAAGAGATTTCTTGAAAGCAGAAAGTTTGGGAGAAAGTCGGACAGACTGTGGGAGAGAATTCCAGAGGAGGGGTGCAGCCCTTGCAAAGTCTTGAATACGAGCATGTGAGGAGGTAATGATAGAAGAGTTGAGTAGCAGGTCAGTAGAGGAGCGTAGTAAGCGGTGAGTATTTAGAGATGAGTTCAGAGATATAGGGAGGGGCAGAGTTATGAAGAGCTTTGAATGTCAGGGTCATTAATTTGAATTTGTTTCTGAAGGGCAGTGGAAGCCATGCAGGGATTGGCAGAATGGTATGGAAGAGGAGGAGCGGTTGCTGAGGTGTATAAGCCTAGCAGCAGTGTTCATTATGGACTGGAGAGGTGACAGTCTCTGGCGGGGAAGGCCAATTAAAAGAGAGTTCCAAAAGTCTAGACGTGATATGACGAGAGCGTGAATAAGAATTTTGGCAGCATCTTGAGTGATAAATGATCGTATTTTGGAGATGTTCCTTAGGTGGAAGTGACATGATTTAACAAGTGACTGGATGTGAGGAGTGAATGACAGGGCAGAATCTAGGATAACCCCAAGATGATAGATGGGGTGATAGTGGAATTGTTAACTATGATAGATACTTTGGGGATGTTACTGGTGTTAGTTGGAGGAAAAAGAACCATTTCCATTTTGAACAGGTTTAATTTAAGGTAGTGTTGTGACATCCAAGTAGAAATAGCGGACAGGCAAGAGGAGACACAAGTTAGGAGTTCTGGGTTGAGATCAGGAGAGGAGAGATAGATTTGAGTATCGTCAGCATAGAGGTGGTAGTGGAAATCATACCAGCTGATTGATTTGCTGATGAAGGAAGTTTATAGGGAAAATAATTAGGGTCCCAGGATAGAGCCTAGAAGAACCCCAACAGAGAGAGGTAGGGGAGAAGATGATACTCCATTGTAAGAGACACTGAAGGAACGATTGGTGAGGTAAGAAGAGAACTTGGACAGGGCTGTGACACAAAGACCAAGCGAATGGATGGAGGAGGAGAGGGTGATCTACAGTGTCAAAGGCAGCCGAGAGATCAAGCAGTAGTGAGACATTTTTGTTGGCTTTAGCTGATAAAAGATCATTAGTTAGCTGGGTCAGGGCAGTTTCAGTGGAGTGTTGTGGTTTAAAACCAGATTGTAGGGCGTCCAGCAGGTTTTCTACGAAGAAGCCATTCGGCGAAACGCGTCAAAAGGGACTGATCTGCGGAACTAAACTGCACACAAGAGCGAATCAAGGAGGAGTAAAACCCCCCTTTCCGTTGAAGCGCGCAACACACTGAAAGGATTTTCGGGAGCGCTGTTTGGTGCCGTGTCCTTGGAGACACAATCGTGCAGAGAATTCAACCTTGGACTAGGATGGCCCCATTTCTTATTACGTGATTTTTACAAAGTGTCTTGTAAGTGCAATATTTTATATTAAAGTTGATTTTAAACGTTTTTCCGCACATGCTGCTCTTATCTTTCTTCATCCAGATCGGAGATATATTGGAGTTTTTTATGAATGTAGATATATGCTGATTTTATTCAAAACATTTGTGAGTATAATCGGAAATAGACCCGAAACTATGTGGGTACCTTTCAACTAAATATTGAAATCTTTCTGTGTGAAGCACGAATACACTGTTTGATGGTGTGGTGAAATTATTGTAATTTGTCACACTAAAGACTATTACCACTTAAGGGAACTAAGTGAATACACTGATAGTGTTAATTTCTTTGCACATTGTTGGGTGCTTGTAATTTGTTTTAAATACTACACTATATTCCATTTTTTGTTTTTTTGTCTCCCCTCTCGTTTGAGGTAACGGTTAGCTACGTTCCTTTTGGAACTTCGTCCTATTGCGTCCAGCAGGTTGCCTGCCCTATTTGCCCATCCAACTCAGCTGTAGTGAATGACTGGCATAGCAGCAAGGCTAAATTTTGAGGTTAGTCAGACTGGACAGTCAAGCTACCCCCAACTTAGGTCTATACTTTAAACTGACTTCAAAATAATTCTGAGAAGAAAGGAAAGAGCAGAACTAGTTGCTTAATGTTTAAACTGATACTTTATATACTTTATAAGTACATACATATGCTTATTAAAGAGACTGTGAATATGTTATTTTCTACATTTGCTCATAATCTGTAAGAGATACCATAAAGCTATTTTGGCAAAGGCATTCCCCTGTACTGGGCGGAATTCTGTTGGAAATGGCCCTTTTTCAATAACAAAATGTTTTGCTAAGTTCTTTTGTGTTGAATGAATGATTCCATTAAAACAGTGGATGTGATTTACTTAGACTTTGCTGAAGCATTCAATACAGTGCAATACAGTTTTTTCAACCCAATTTAACTATGTAACTATGTAACTATGTTAGTGAGGTACCACAGGGCTCTGTACTGGGTCCCTTGCTTTTCAACTTACAGTATAAGTTATACACTAAATGGCAGTGTGTTGGGAGTTTCCTTAAGTGAGAAGGATCTTGGGGTTTTTGTAGATAACAAGTTGTCTAATTCTGGCCATTCTGTAGCTACTTAAGCAAATACAGTTCTATCCTGCATAAAAAAGGCATAAACTCAAGGGATGAAAACATAATTTTACCTCTTTATAGATCCCTAGCAGTGTCGGACTGGGACCCAAAAACATTACACTAGGGGCCCCACCAAAAAATTTTAGACGAGGGGCCCACTCTTAGTACTATTATTCTTCCTCTACTCATTCAACCTCTGTTCTCCTAGTGTATTTTCTTTACATACTATAATATATTATTACATTTATTTAGCCTCTAGAAATAGGGAATGGCCATGATCTTGGCCAAATTAGCAGCATGAGGGCCCACTGACATCTTGGCCCACTGGGACTTTTCCTGGTATCCTGGTGGGCCAGTCCAACACTGATCCCTAGTAAGACCTCATCTGGAATATGCAGGTGTGATGAAGTGCCAAAGAGAGGCACGAAACGCATCATGTGACTAGACACATCATGGTGTAGCTATGGGTTTCTAACCAGGTACCTGTTCATGCTTTTGATATTGGAAGAATAAAGTTTTTTTTATCCAAAGTGCCCATGGTTGAAGATTCCTGTCATTGTGCAATACTATTGATGTAATGTTTGGGACTGGAGCGGAGACCAGCCGACAGGTAGAGGCCATGAGGTCAATTAGTGGGATCGGACACAAGTGAGTGCTAATATTGTACAATGATTCCTGTGTATGACCTTGCCTGAACTTCGGACTTCTGAACCTTTGCTGCCTGGACTGATTATTTGCTTGGACTTTGGTTACTCTCACTCTTGCCCCTTTATTACCACGAACTTTCCTCGGATTGGAGTTCCCTCCTTGGTCCTCACTACCCACTACTCAATTCCCGCAAACTGTGAGATCAGTGAATTATGTTTCATGCAATATCTCTAATTTCACCATTAAGAGTCAACTGACAAAAATCAACAGGACTGAATAGTTTGTGCGATTGAACTGAGGCATTATGACTATAAACACTGCAGTAGAGCCAGGTCTGCTGGACAATTTTAGCTGTCAGCCACCAATACTGGGAATTGTTGTTCTAATTTCTAAAGTGCTCTACCATTGAAGTCATGGTGGCACCCTACTGGAGTATTGTGTAATTTTAAAGAGCTGGAATACAGTGGGGGTGAAAAAGCTCCATTTTTCTTTTCTCCCCTTTAAGAACAAGCAAGGCTTCTAGCAGCAGAACATTAAGTTTCAGTATCACTATAGATTATATTGTGAGCACAGAAGGGAGAAAACAAAGAAGACACAGTGTTTTATTGGATTGTTGATAGGGCGGAAAGGAAGATATGTTATGTTTTTGAGAATCAAATAAAAATGGCTTTTTCACGCTCCTTCTGCAGCCCTACAACTAATCATATCTTTATGCTGCCATTTCATCACAGAGATTTCAATCCGCTAGCCCAACAATAATCTCAGATGTGAGGCAGAGAAACAGAACAAACGCAAGCACAGCAGGGGAAGGAGCACTGGAGCTTAACCACGTTTCGTGGCCTGTCGGAAAGTCATTATGTTCTGCAAAAGAAACATTTGGCCTGTAGAAACTTGTACAGTGAATGTTCTTTGAAGTCTGGCCCATATTTTCTCAATGCTCTGCTAGTCTGATTGACACGAGCTTATTATAGTCCACAACCCTACATCTCTGTAGCTCAATAAACACCAAACATATTGTTTTTATCATCATAGAAGTGTTACAGCATCTATGCATGGCCATGTAAAGAGTAAGAGGGGGAGATAGCAAGTACAGTAAAGGTCATGATGACAGATGTTTAGTAGATCTGCTGTAGGTGTTGCCCAGCTTGCAAGTCTAAAGTTACTCTTGACGTACTACTGACTGGTGGGTGCCTTTTTATTGATGTTCTGGCTGCTTCCCACTATAAGATCATTATGCCACTTCTATTATATAAATTCTGATTACAAGTTTAAGAGCTTCCAAGAATAGCCTAAATCACCTAAATCCTTAAAGGGCTTCTGCAGACAAAATGCAGAATGCACAGGGGCATAACTACAGGGTATCCAAGAGTAACAACCACACCCAAGCCACTACTTGGTATAAACAATGAAGCGAGCTGATCAGCTTACAAAATGGCACTGAAATCCCAAGTTGTAATTGACTTTCTTTTACTAATTATTTACCTCTCTTACCGGCTTCCTTCTAAAAATCTTATGTTATCCTTATCTTTTTATTCAGATTTATCTTTAATTTACACTACTGAAGGTCGTTTGGGTAAATGGGTCCCTAACAACCAGAAAAATGTAAGAAATTAAACTGCAGTCTTAGAATTGTCTAAATCATACAATGCTAAAATCCACTATAAACCATTTATGTCATCACAATAAAAACTTGCTCTGTTAAAGGAGAAGGAAAGGCTGTTTGCAATTGGGGGTGCCAAATTGTAGGCACCCCCAAGTGATTGTATCGACTTACCTGAAACCCCGGGCCAGTGCTCCTATTTGCAGAAAACCGCACTGGCGAATCAATATCGGCAGAAGACTTGGATATCAGTTGGCTCGTCAGCTGGCCGGAAAATTTTGATCAGATTACCTTTGAAGGCACCAGAGCATCGGCCATTGTTAGTGCTGAAACTTCATATACAGGTAGAATTCTCTTGTTTCTACCTGTATATCTGACGATTCAGCTCTACACGTGTGTATTGAAACGAGCGATCTTTCCTGGAAAGACGTCTGTAACGTCTATGGTCACCTTTACTTAAGGGCATGTAACCTTGGGTATTTTTGCTGGTGTTTTGTTACAGAGGATTATCATTCATTCTGTGTTCCCATGAGGTGGACATAAAAATCCATGGGTCCATGACATTGGGTGCTGGCTTAAAGGCATTATAAATGCTGAATGTGCTGAGCAGGTCATTGGCTCTTTAAGACTTACTGTACATGATGGTTTTATACAGAGGTGGATGTTCATTACAGCTGGCAATGTTAGTAATATATTTGAGTCATTGTAGTGTATATTCCTTTATTTGTCTCTGTGCAAAAAAAGTTGACTAAAGCCATTTCGTGAAAGTTTTGCTTTATTGAGGACAAACTCCAGAGAATAAAAAAAGAACTCAAAAACCTATTCTGAATGTTTCATATTTACATGAATTGCGGTGCTGCTGGGTACCCAGAAAGGATAACATAAATCTTGTATTTTCACTAATTAAAACTTCTTAACTTCTATAGTTCCTGAATGGAGCCCAAAGGGTTGTATTGACCAGTTTACCATTGTGAATTAATCTTCATTTGTTTTCTTTGCAGAAAATACTTCATACAATCTAGTTCAATACAGCCACTGGCATTGTTCTGACCTGCCGGGGAAAAAATACATAATAAGCTTTTTTTTTTTTTTTTTTTTTTTCTGCCTTTAATTCTTTAGTTCAATAATTATGGGAAAAGGAAGAAAAGTATTATTAACAGCCCACTTGGGAGGCGAGATAAAATAGAAATGTCTGAATTTGCCTTGTCTGTCTTCTGAGAGTATCTAGGGGAAAAGCCTGATTTGTGGGGGATATTGTACACAGCAATGAAATTGTAATTAAGATGTATAAAGTGGACACATTATAGTTATAAGATAATAATATGTTTAATTTGCAGCTGTAAAACAACTCTCTTTCTGCCGTGTCTGTCAGGGGAAGTTTTATGCAGCAAGTGATGGATACTTGGCTAAATATTTTTAGATGTGTTTTGATTATCTCCCTAAATGTATCACTGGGGAACACAAATATTATATAATTATTATATTATGAAGTATATGATTAGGGAACAGGCTGCATGGTGGCATATGGGCTAACATGGTTTCTCACAATACAGAGATCCTACGCTAAGTTCAATTCCCACATAGACATTGTGAAAAAAATCAAGGCGGTAGGACAGGGCTTCCATACACAAATGCTTTCTGAAGCATTAAAGTCCTATATAACTATAAAAAAGTGATTCTCATCCAGATATCTCCCCCATAACTCGCTTTCTAGATACATCTTGAACTCTTTGTAATAATGGGTTTCACAATATTTAAGGTGAAATGTATTTAAATGGAGTATTAATTTCCCTGCTCTTGCAAGAGAAGAGAATGTGTTATTTTTCACAGTACGATTAAAGCAATTCTAGATCTTATGAATTAATTAGTACAATTAAAATTTTTTGTCTCGCCCACTAATCCCACCATTATGAATCTAATTCACTATCAACAAATAAACCCTTCATCAGTTGTTTCCTCAGCTGAGTAGACAGACACAAAATAACAGTTCAGAATCTCTGCTTTTTCCCTGTTCTCATCAACAAATGGACCCCCCCTCTGATATTAAGTGGCAGATTTACTAAGGGTCGAATTTTCGAGGGCTATTTGCCTTCGAATTCGACCCCTCTTCGATTTTCGAATTCGATTAAATCGTAGTAAAATTTGATGGTTTTTGGCCGGCATTCGATTTCTCGATAAAATCGTACGATCGAAGTGTTCGATCGTACGATTGGTATTCGAACATAAAACTTAGAAAAGAAGACTATGGGGGGTTCCCATAGGCTTCTATTGCAATTAGGTAGGTTCAATCTGGCAAAGTAGGCAGTCGAAGAAAATTTTAAAGGGGAAGTACTTCGATCATCGATCATTCGATCTATTCGATACAAACGAATGTTGCATATTCGACGATCGAAGTGGCCGAATTTGCATATTCGAATATTCGATAAAATCGTACGATCGGAATTTGATCGAATTCTTCAAATTTCGGTTTACATTTTGAGTCCTTGAATGCTGCATCTTGGAGTTGTTCAAATGGTCAGAAACTTGCAGCAATAAGGCCAAAGATAATAAAAATTATTCAGTATTAGACCACAATGAACATCTTTTCAGTTCTTTGTGCTCCTTCCTTCTTGTAAAGATTTCATTCTCAACCAAATATTGAAATCAATGAACATGCTGGAGAAAATCGATAGCTCTTTTACTGATGTGATTTATTGATGCCATATTTGTATTATTGATTTAAATCATGTGACCCAACGCTAACTAAATCTGCATTACCTAGCACTCACAATATTTTTTTACAATTATTATCTGTCAGTTGGAACTGGGCAAAGGTCTGAAAAATGAAATACCTTTTAGTTTTTATGAAAGAATTCCATTAATAGAACAAAGAGGGGGTGCCACGTTGTGCACAATGCCTGGCACCTGCCAGCGCTGTGCTATGCACCTCATTACAGATTTTTAATATGAGTGACTGCCCAAGATGCAAGTGGGCCCTAAAGGCCATAAATGATTTTGTGCCTCTAAGTAACTTTAATGCTCGTTATACATAAATGAGGCCCTATGCCTTTTTGCAAAAAAATCTCTATTTTTATTAAACTTTCTATTTTCGATCTTCTACCCTTGCTCCTATGCGTCTGTTTATTCCTGTAATCTTTTTTTCCATTAAAGTTTACAGGCATAGAATCAAAAAAGTTTGGATCCCTTTTGGCCAGACTTATCTGAGAAGATTACAAGGGGGTTGCCAGGCGTAAGTACAGAGAGACGCGACTATGGGGAAGCTGGACATTCAACATCCTGAAATGATTCTCTGCTCATTTCCTTCACTTGTTGTTAAACATAATCTGAGTTAGGGTTATGCTTCCTAATCACCATACGCAGCTCAATGAATGCCAGGGTTACGGTGGATGTAATTTTCGGAGAGAAAGAATCTGCCATTTGCCATCTCCTGTTGCACAGTAACATACAAATGCTGTAATAATACCCAGCAGTCTGCAGTGAGCAGATATGATGCAGCCCCCGCACTGACAGTCTTATCTGAAATAAGATGAATGTTGTAGACATTCTACTGTACAGCAGTCATGTTTCTATGGAACACAGAATTGAGATAGGGAACATGCATATGGAAGTCCTGCAATCTCTTGTACAACCCTTGCACATTGCTGACATCTATACCTAGTCACAATAAGAGTGATTGGAAAGGAAAGCAGTGAGAGTTGGAGGGTTTCCGAGTGGAGCTGCTATTAAAGGGAAAATACACCTACTGTAATGTTTAGATACCATTTAGTTTTATAATAACTATGTAACATAGTAAGTTATGTTGAAAATGTGTATGATGTCTCTTTAAAAGATATACCTTATTTTCCTGTAAACATTTCAGAAATACACAACTTTTAGAGTGTCGTTAAGATTCACTTACTTTGGACCATCACATGAATAGCAAATTGATGTATAATATGTTTCTCTGCCAGAATGACAATCGATAATAACTTTCAAGTCACGACTAGAATTGATTTGATGAAAACATGCTTTAATGAAATACCAGAAGTATTTCAGAAACGACACAGTTTATTCTGTCATGTTCCTCCAGTCATTTTTCATTCAGCCTCTTGCAAACAAAGCTCATTTCTTCAACAAGAAAAAAAAGGTGTTTTTTTATGGAGCAGAGAAGATACATTTGTCTCGCTAAATTGACTTGGAGAGAACATGGAACTTGCATCAATCCATCAAACAATTATGGCCAATTGCGCAACCTAATAAGAAATTATAAGATGCAGATATTTTAGGTCTTTACCCATCATTGCATTCAAATATTCCAATTTATTTTCAAAGATTTTCCATAATCATCAACCGCTTGATGGCCTTGTGTCCTGCATGTAAGAACGGTAATACATTTTTATTTCATGGCTGGTACAAATAAAAGTTTCATGTACAGCAGAGGATATTCCATTGCCACAAAAGGTGAAATCTGACAGAAGGATGAGTGAAAGAAAAACTTGCCCAGCAAAAGCTGACCATTCACTTGGAGATATGCTCATAGTCACCAAATTATCAAATATCTGTCTTTTATAGCCACCCACTGGGTCAAAAAAGATCATACTGAGAGCCTACAGAGATCCATCATGTGAGGATCGCATCAAAGACCTTTAAACCTGTCCAATAGGCACAGGGGCCAATGAGATATCAGATCAAAGTCTGGGGCTAAATTGGCAGTTTGAAAGGCGAGCTTTATAGAGAATCCTTCCAGTGTTTGTGCCCCACTTAAACAGTGTTGTTCGTTACAAGTGCACTGGCTGAGCAAACAAACAAGATGAAATTGGAAGCACATCATGGAAAGGCATCATAGGGGACAATGTATTTGATGTCAGAGGGTTTCTTTATATTCAGGTAGTACAACTTTTAAGGCCCATAGGATGCTAGACAGTTTGTGAGGATTGAATATTGTTGTGGAAGGACCATTAGGGAGCAGTGCAATGACACTAAAGGACGTTGACGGTTGGACCGAGATGGTCAATCCAAAATATTGATGGGGGATAAGAAGGAGAAGGAGAGAAGAGTACCCAGTAAAGCCCCTGTGCCACTTTAGGCACATCTCCCAGAATTGCTATGGAGGGTGGACAAGTAGGAGTCCTGCCAGGGGTCCGTACAGAGGGTGGATTGGTGGAAAAGTGTGATCAGGGATGGGTTTGAGTGGATCTGGGGTGGGGTGAGCAGATCAGGTTCATGGCCTAGTAGGCATATTGGCAACACAATTCCAAATAGCAACATTGATTATGACAACAATATTGCTTAAAGGGCAAGGAAAGTGTAAAATAGAATAAGGGTAGAAATTGTGTATTTTGTATACTAAACATAAACATGAACTTACTGCACCACAAGCCTAATCAAACAAATGATTTATGCTTTCAAAGTTGGCCACAGGGGGCTGTCATCTTATAACTTTGTTATACATCTTTGCAAGACTAGACTACATACACATGCTCAGTGTGATCTGGGCTTCTTAGGGATCGTCATAAATGATCAAAAAACAAAGCTGCTTGAGTCCTGCATGGCTGGTAAGTAAAGCAGGGGCTCCCCCTGCTGTTCATAAGTATGATTGTTTCCCTGCCAGAAGTTAGGGACCATCTGCAAATTCTTATCCACAGCACTAAATGAAGGGAGGATTTCACTGCATACAGTCAGGTTTCTTATAAAAACGGTACACATTTTTAAATTAAAGTATATTGGAGATAGATTTCTTTTTCATTAAAGAAAGTATAAATGGGATTTTATTTCTTTACCTTTCCTTGCCCTTTAAGTGGTCATAAGGAAAGAAAGAAGAACCTTCATGCAGAACTTGGTCAATATTGCTGCAATGCAGGCATCACCATGCTTTCTGGAAAGTGCTTTAAGGCTTTTACAACTTTTAAATTTCATTTACGATCTAAATGACCCTGTTTGCCAGTTGCTCAGGTCTAAATGATGATGAATTGGTTTCCTACACCAAAAAACAGCAAATGGCATTTCTTTTGCATATCAATATTATTATTGCTGCCAAGTCTGCATTCCTAACCATGACTATTAATATATATCATTTTGAAACTTAATTTTCTTTTTTTTTTTTTGGTAAATAGCCCCAAAAAAAAAACATTTTATGTTGCTTTTACTTTCATTATGTAATTCAGTCTGAAGCATATGGTACTTTAATGGTATTAAACACAATTTTATTTCTTTGTTCCAGTTCTGAGCTGTAGGAAAAGCCAGAAGCTTTTTCCGTTTCAATATAAGACTGAACCTAGAAGCACCTCCATAAATCTTCATTTCACCAGTCCGCTTACTTACCTTCAGTACCATCAGCATTGGAAACCTTTCATTCCACAGAGATAATATAAAATATAATAAGGAATTTGCTGGATTAGCTAATTTTCTTTTTTACTTTTTATGAAATCAGATTTGAACCATAACTGACATATTAACATTTAAAGGAGAAGTTCACCATAAAATGTACAGTACTTGTAAATTTGTGTAGACAGTAAAATTGTGAGAAAATTTGCAACTGATTTTTCGTGAAGGGTGAATTTGTCCCGCTGCGCAGAAAAATGAGTGAATTTTCCACAAAACGCGAAAAATGTATGAAATGCATTGAAGTCGATGAGCGTCAAAATAATTTTGATGTGTCAATTTCGACACCCGCGACAATTTTTATACACTCACCTATTTTGTCGAAATGAATTAAAGTCAATGGACGTCCAAATAATTTTGACGCATGCCAAAAATTTTTTTCTCCAAAACTCCGGGACCAATTGAAGACAATGGCTTCAAACTGATGGAAATCTCTCCCAAGAATGAAATAAGGAGACTAAACTGCCCAGAAAGGCATGCGTGTCTATCAGAAGCAAGGCGTATGATGATCAGAAGAATGCAAGGCAGTAGAAATTTACAAATGGTTAGTCAGACAGAGGTCAAGGAATGGCAGCAAGCAATGGAGTCATAAAACAGCATGGGTCACAACAGAAGAAGTAGGAAGTAGAAGAGGGAAGTAGAAGACATCAATGGACTCTGAGGATTAACCTACATAGTCTAGCAATTAGCTGGTTTGTTTGGTGTCCATATAATTCCAACCATGAACAACATTCAAATATAAAAAGAGTTGGCTAGCAACACAAGCATGAAAAAAGTTCCTGGGGATGGCAAATAAGGGGTTTGATTGGCTATTTGTTAGACTACAGGAGGCTCTGTTTGACAGTAAATATGTTTTTTATGCAACAAAAACTTGCCTCCATATCTGGAATTTAAAATTAAGCTCCTTCTTTGAGGCCACTTGGAGCAACATCGAAGGGTTGGGGAGCAGGTGGAGAGCAACATGTTGCTCTTGAGCAACTGGTTGGGGATCAATGATATAAAAGATCAAGAGGCCAAATGCTCAAGAGGACCACATAGCAGTACCAACACTTTCACATGTAGCGCCAATGCAGGTGTGTATGTGAGTGGGTTGATGGTGCACATGCAGCAACAAATGGTGAGCTGATACCACCACATATGCACAGACCAATTAAAACATGCCTGAGCATGAAGGGCCAAGTGTACAGGACTGTGAGTTGCATTACATCATAGGAAGCCACTGCTTTAATTCTGAACTTTAATATCAACATATATTGGTAAAAAGGACACCCTCTGGTTATGTTGGGGGCCTTAAAATTAATTTTCTCTGGGGCCCAAACATCTAGTTATACCACTGTCTGCCGTTGTTGTTATTCTGGGGGCTCATGTTTAACTCCCCACTTATTCCACGCATGCAGATGTTTACCAACACAATATAAAAGTTGTCACCAAAGTCTGGGCTGGAAGTAATATTCTTTCCACTGATAACTTTACTGCTTTTTATCTGCATGAAATTGCAGTGCTGTTAATTTTCTTTTTTTTTCTCTCCAGATATCAGATATTAAGAAAAATATACCATTTCAAATTTTTCCCCCTTTCTCTGCTGTTTGAAAATGTGATCCATTAGATATGGAATGTAAAAAAGATATTTTTAATAAACTCACGCTGCTTTTATAACCAGAATTGACTAGCAACATGCAACAAAACCATCATTTACACGAAAAACAAATTGATGGGAATATCAGAATGATGTATTTAGACAATCTTTCACGCTGCTTTTTTTCTGCTCAGTGGGATTGAAAGATAATAGCGCTTTTAATTTTTATAAAGTAACTGTTTTCATTAACTTAACAAATTCAAAAACCTTCATCCTTCAGTGGGACTGAGAGTGTGATGTTAAGTTATGGGGTAGCCTTGAATAGATTGTCTGTCCCATTTTCCAGCCTCTTGCATGAACTGTATGATTTGTCTTTAGTCCTACCACCAAAATTGGCTCGTACATGTGTCAGCGATGTCATAAAAAAGTAGAGGCATGTGTATGCACCACTAGTATGTTGTCAAAAGCCAAATTTCCCTAATTGTTCATGGGTATTTTTTGTTACCAGGTTTATTTTGTGTGTTTTTTATTTTTAGTGCAGAAATAATGTGAATTTGTTTCCAACAAAAATAAAAAATACACAGAGAAATTCTAGTGCAGATTTTCGGAAAATTTGAATTTCACCATGAATCTGTGAAAAAATTTGCCCTAATGTCATCTATAAAGTACAGTCCAAAAATTGTCATGTTGTGAAAATGTTCCAGGCCTGATGCCTTAGGCAACCAGGCCGGACACCTCCACCCCCCTGCGTGCATGAACAGTGGCAGCACACATGGCTACAGAGCATGCAGTTTTTATGTTCAGCTTGGAGACAAGGGTCTGGACAGAAGAGGTACAGTACATGTCCAGTGACCCTCTCACCTTTGCACCATAGATATGTGCCTTTTCTGCTTACTCCTACCTCCTGCATCTTATTACCCTCATTTTCTCCTCCCTCTATTTCCCACATTACATCAATAAGTCAGTTGGGTAAATGTATTAATGCCCAGACTCAAGTGCAAGAGCTCTATGGAGCTCAGAAACATGCTTTGCACTTCATATCAGGGATGGATACCAAACTATACTGACATTCCATAGGGCAGGCGGCAAGTACAGGGCTGCTTTGCACCCTTAACACACTTTTCCCACATGCATACCCTAACTTATAAATCTGAATGAATATGTATGTTCATGAACACAGTGCTGCCAAATGCAGAGAGCATTGTATTCATGGGGGAAAACTGATCCATTTCGAAGGGCCTACATCCTGCCATACTTGTGCACCCTACCAGTGTCAGTAATTGAACCCCAATGTTTAGGGGTCAAAAACGACGCAGCGTGCGTCAAAAAACCTGCCGTGACTCGTTTCACAAATTTTTTTTAGCAAAGCGAAACGGGATAGATTCGCCCATCACTAATTATTATTAGTGATGGGCGAATTTATTCGCCAGGGGCAAATTCGCGAAACGCCAGCAAAAATTCGCCGCCGAAAAATTCACCCAAAAAACGAGTTGCGTTTCGTTTTTGACGCGACGCGCGCCGAAAACGACGCAACGCGATTGACGACGCGCGACTCGTTTCGCGAATTTTTTCGGCAATTAGCGAATTTCTCTGGAAATTCGCGAATTTTTCGGCGAAGCGAAACGCGGGAGATTTGCCCATCACTAATTATTATTAAAAAGATTCTTGCTATATGCTGGTAGGCAAGATAGGGCTTGGGAAATCCAAGGTTTATTCTCTCCTCCCTGCTTCCTGAGGCCGCAAACATTATGAGGTCCACTCTTCATCTCCACCCTGTTTACTTCTTCTGTGATCTCACAAATTAAAATTCCAACAATTCCAAATAAACTTAAAAATACCAGAAGCTGCATTAGAGGAAATAATAACTGGGTAAAGGGGAGATCAAAGACCAAAGTGGTTGGAAATAGAAAAATCTCTAAGTGGCAACAATTTGAATTAATAATATAATAATTTAGTCCTTTTTCTTTACTTTACATTCAAAATACAGTTCTAGCCTACTAGAAACAGATACGAAGTCCCAAACCTAAGCCCCCCCCCCCCCCCCCCCCCGTTAGTGATTCTTTTGAAGCTTAGGGGCACATTTACTATTATTCCCCTAAAAACCATTGAATTTCTTAGAAATTCGATAAGCATTCGACTATTGAATGCTTATCGAATAGTTTTAGGCTATTTTTACCTCGATATTCGATCCCTCGATAAAATCGTACTACGAATACCGATTATTCAATTTCATGAAAAAATCGTACAATTCGAACGATCGAGGAGTTCGATCGTACGAATGGTATTTGAGCAGGTCTTTGAAAAAAAAGCTTATGGGGGGGATTCCCATAGTCTTCTATTGCAATTCGGTAGGTTCAATCTGGCGAAGCAGTCAGTCGAAGAAAATTTTATAAAGTTAAAGTCCTTCGATCATCGAATGGTGGAATTATCGAATATCCGATCATTCGATCTATTCGACCTATCAAATTTTTGGTATTCGATGATCGAAGTGGCCAAATTTGCATATTCGAACATCCGATTAAATCGTATGATCGAACTTCAATCTATTCAGGTGAATTTCGTAAATCTGCCCCTTAATGTTTGTAAATAAAAGTATTCTAATTAGTTTGGAAAACAATTAACTAATGGTTCAACTGGTTCAACCATCTCCAACAACATACATGTACCGATATAAGGATTCCACCAAATCCCAGTAATTTGTGCATGATGTGAACAAGTAACTATTATTTTCAACATGTTCTCAGTTTTTAATAGGTAAATTAGGGGTTGGAATTAGTTGTTTCCAATCAAAACATTTTTTTTTGGGGGGGGGGGATTCTGTATTAGTCAAGTTAGTAGATGGTATCTCTGATATGATCTACAGCTATACAATGGATATTGGCAGTTGAAGTTAAAGAAGATCTGGTGCACCGGTGCCCGGGATCCATTCATTCCTTCTCAGATTTGGCTACATTATTTACTGACATAAAAGAATTGCCTACTTTTCCAGCACAGTCAGGCAGAACAGAAACCTTGGCTTTAGGTCAAACCTATGATTGTGCATGCTGCTTGATTTAATGCTGCCACTTACCCTTTGTCTTTATTCTCTCCACACTTGCCCACAAGCCTGTGTCTCAATTACAAATTATGCTCAGAACTTATGTCTTTTCTCACAGCTCCCCTGAACCTCAAGTCAGGACTATTGTGAGTTTGAATCTAAAGTCTCTACAAAGTTTCTTTATGAGGAGAGGCTCAGGTGCACCACCGTGAACCCTCAGGATAGGGAGCGGATAACCGTATAAAGAAAAAGAACAGGCACTTGCTCAATCATTGAAAATGTTAGTTTACATTAATGTCTACAGGTTACTAATGGTTATTAACTCAACATCCCGTGTTTCAAGCCTGTGTTTTAAAAGGCCGCTATGTTTTTTTTTCTTCCCATTTTACAAATAAAAATTTCTAGAGTTACCCCTGCTGGCTGGTTATGTAGAAAAGCATAATTCACATTCAAACCCCAGAAGTCAGACCAATGGTTCTGGAACATACAGTAAGGATTTACTGAACATCCAGAAACTCAGATACGTTAATAGAAAAGCAATAACAATATAATTGATCAAAAATTGTAAGCAATGTGCTGGCACCTTAAGGTTTTCAGTAATGATGATTGTCTCCACCTGTCTCCACTTGAAGACCCTTTTCCATGGAACAAAATCTAAAAACGTAAAAACTTTTTCACTTTATTCACAGCATCTCCAAATGCCTTGGAATAATTTATATTTATATAATCCACAGAAAAGTGTAGGACAGTCTATCTATCTATCTATCTATCTATCTATCTATCTATCTATCTATCTATATATCTATCTATTATCTATCTATCTATCTATCTATCTATCTATCTATCTATCTATCTATCTATCTATCATCTATCATCTATCTATCTATCTATCTATCTATCTATCTATCTATCTATCATCTATCTATCTATCTATCTATCTATCTATCTATCTATCTATCTATCTATCATCTATCTATCTATCCATCCATCCATCTATCTATCTATCTATCTATCTATCTATCTATCTATCTGTCTGTCTGTCTCTCTCTGCATCTATTAATTGCTTATCGATCATCTCTCTATCATCTAACTATCTATCTACTGTATCTGTTGATTGATCTATCGCTGTCTGTCTATATCTGCCTATTTATGTATCTATGATCTATGTATCAGGGCCCGGTGCACTGTAGTTATGCTAATGTATCTGTCATCTATTTATTGCCTATCTAGTCGTCTATCAATCTATCTAGATGTTTTTAATGTATTCCATAATTACATTGGAGGTACAATACAGGAAAGTTGCACCAGCATACCCAATATTTATCAATAAAGGTAAACCCCCCTCATTTTACGATTTCTAGGGGATCAGAAAAAAATGGTGTAAAATCCAGGAAAAAGTAAAATCATGGAGTGTTTTCTATACCTTAGTGTCCTAGTATCTTTTTCCCTATGGCTTCAAACCTCCTTCGACTGAGTACTCTTGCCTTCGGCTCTCTTTCGCTGTCTAGTAGTTTTTATATATAGACATAAAACACACAGATCCTCCCTCTATAGGGGGGGTTTAAGGCATAAGTAATAACGTTACAGCATTGTTGCTAATCTTTCAGATTGTAACTGTTCAGTACAAGTCTGAATGGAATTATCCTAGACAGGACTAAATGCCTGCAAATACATGTATAAAGAAAAAGAACCAGGCACTTGCATGTAGACATATATCTTTAGCTATAATATCCAACTGGAAATGTATTTCCATTCCATTCAGACTTGTACTGACTGGTTACAATCTGAAAGATTTAGCAAAATGAATAAACATTAGTAAACTGTAGACGTTAACGTAAAGTAACATTTTCAATGATTGAGTCTAGTGATGGGCGAATTTATTCGCCAGCGGCGAATTCGCGGCGTATTCCCGCGATTCGCCGCTGGCGAATAAATTCGCGAAACGGGCCAAAAAATTCGCCACCAAAAATTCGCCGCGCAAAAATGAGTCGCGCGTCGTTTTTGACGCGACGCGCCGAAAACGACGCGCGACTCGTTTCGCGAATCGGCTAAAAATTCGCGAATTTCTCTGGAAATTCGCAAATTTTTCGGCTAAGCGAAACGCGCCCGTTTCGCCCATCACTAATTGAGTCCATTAATTTAAAAAAAAAAAAAAATGTATGTATACAGTCACTTTGGATGGTGAGTTTAATGCGTCGCGACTTAACTCATTTATCTCATTTATCCCACTTAACACAGAATATTGTGTCACAGCATCCCATCCAATTAAAGAGTTCACCATTGAAAACAATGGAGCTTTGGTATGCTAATGAAAAGGTTAAATGCATTAAATGAGTTAAGAAGACTTTAGATAACACAGTTTCTTCAATTAATGCTGAGTCACGACGCATTTAACTTACAAATCCAAGTGACTCTATCTGTATATATATATATATATATATAATATAATTATATAACAATAAATTACTCTTGACTGACTGCAATAAATTTGCTCGAAGAAAATAATGCCCTTTAATTTCAGTGCATTTAGTGCAAGAAAAAAAATTCCTTAATAACTCTAATGCATGTGATGAATAAAAAAAAAGCCATTGACTCCAATATATTAGGCACCCCCAAAAAAGTCCAAATAACTCCAATGCATTTGGTGCAAGAAAAAAACTTAAAAGAATTTGCAGAGAGAAAAAGCATCCAATCACTTCAATGCATGCAGCCAAATTTAGTCATTTTGCCAATTTTTTTTATAGCATTGCTAATATTCCAGCAAAGCGAAATTGGGGTTGTTTTGCTCATCACTATATAATACACATTTACTAAAAATTTTTATGGATTTAAGGTTATTTGTAAACTAAATTATTATTGTAAGCGGAATCATCCTGGGCTTAACCATTTGCTACTCAGCTCAACATATTTGATAGTTATACTAATTCAATTTTGTATTTGAATACCCAACAGTTCAGTTGCCATCTTCGAAATCCAAGTATGGCATCTTATATTTCACATTGACCCGAAAGCTGCTAAACCTGGGGATTTGTTTTAATGCCTAGTTCAACATCACCATGTTTAATGATGATTTCTTTTTATGGTTCTTGCCTCAATGTGTTTTGGGAACGGAAAGAAATTTCTATATGTTCATAGTCTACTTGTTTCTAAATTTTTTTTTTTTTTTTAAGAAATCTGACCATAAAACCATAAACATTCAACTAAGCAATTATGTAAATAATTGAGCACTGAAGTGTCCTGATGTAGTTACCAAATGCACTTTTTTTTTCATTACAGCTGCTGAGAGAGGTGACAGAATGGATCAAATCAACCTTACAATTTCCCAATATGTAATTTAAATATTTTGATTATCTTATAAAAGCAGGCAATATAAAAAATGGATGGAGACTTTCAGCCGGTGAATTCAGTTTAAATATCCAATAGATCTCGTTCTTTAAAGGAGACGTTTTAATCTATTCCTAGCACTCTGGTCTGAATTAACTTGTCCCAAATAAAGAAAATGAGTAAACGTCTCCTTAGAAAATAGACATTGTGTCAGTAAATGAAGTCATTTCACCTCTTTCTTTCTAGGTTTTATAACTACAGGGTTTATTAAAATCCAAAATGTTTTCACTATTTTCTGAAATCCACTTCAAGAAAATCTGCATGGACTTTACAACTCTATTTTCAATTAACTTTCATGAAAATTTCTTGCGTGGGAAAAGACTTGATAAAATTGTAAAAAAATCTGAATTGTAGGAATTTTTTGGATTTGTCTCTGAAAACTGTGACTTTTTCAGATTTGATGCCTAAAACCTGTAACTTTTTTGGATTATCCCCTGAAAACCACAAAAAAGCCCAGCACAGATCAGGATATCTTCCATTTGTACATGGGACATCTGCCATTGACTTCTAAATGAAATTGGCAGGTCCGAGATGGAATAATTTTTTTATTTGGACTTTTTTTTTCTGTGAAAAAATTGTTTGACCTTTAAAAGTCAGACCAAAAAAATTAGACTTTAATAAATAACCCCTTTAATGCATTCTCTGAAATTCTGGCTTATTAATACATTGGGGGTATTTATTAAAACTTTTTTTTCTAATTTTTATTGTAAAATAATTGTATGGCTTTTTTTAATTGTTGCCCGAAAAACTTAAATCTCTCCTAGCATTCAGGAATAGAATAAGACTAAATAATAATTAGCAAATTGACAGTAACTTATGATTGTTTTGAAAGATGAATGTTAAAAGCCCTAAAATATGGGTCAATAAACTTTTTTCCCACTCAAGATATTCAAAACTTTTGGAGTTGAGACAAAATAACACAATTATGAAAAAAATTATGAGCAAATTATGTCCACTTTTTCCCCTTTAATTGTGTTGATTTTTCTCTTGATTGGTAAAATATTTAATTAAAACCTTAAATGGGTAAACAAAATAGTATTGAAACATGACAAAAAATTTTTTTTACTGGGAATGAAAATCACGTTGTATATATATATTAATGGTTGTTTTTAAACTATTTCAGAAACAAGCCAATTGTCTTCGATTGAATATTAACAGGTTTTATGTGGCAGAGTTTTTTTTCAAATTATTTTTAGTCTGATAAATTGGAAAATGTAAAAAGTTAAATATTTTCAGGATCTTTTTTTGGTCGTGATTTTTTTAATTCCATGAACAAATACAATCTCCATTTTTTTAAATATATTTGCCCTCTAGTGATTGAGCAAATTTATACCACATGTATTTGTAGGGAAAAAAAGACCCTCAGAAGGATTTATGTATTTTTATTAGGAATGCGCCAAATCCACTTTTTTGGATTCGGCCGAACCCCCGAATCCATTACGAAAGATTCGTCCGAATACCGAACCCGAAATGGTAAAAGTGAGCTGCACACGAAGTACGCAGCAAATTTTGTTTTTACTTCTTTGTTCCGTGACGAAAAGTCACATGATTTTAAAGATTCAGATTCGGTTCGGCAAGGCACAAGGATTTGGCCTAATCCCAATCCTGCTGAAAATGGCCGAATAACAAACTGAATCCTGGATTTGGTGCATCCCTAATTTTCTGGAGTTTAATACCTTTTTATGAGTGTTTTGCATCAACCTCGGCTGCGATTTCAGGCATTTATCTAGTGGACTAAAGCATTGCAGTTTGCTACCTATGTTGTGTCCAACTTGCAGAATGTTGACAGTTCATCCACATGTTCTGTTTTAGCTGAATTAAGAAATGAAAGAATGACAAGTACATTATTTGGGTTCACCATTCAGCAAAAAATATACAAAAAATGTATTTTAGAAGTTAACAAGTAATATTTTTAGATTTACTACTAAGAGTTATCTATGAAATATTCATAATAAACTTCTTCATTCTTCCTTTTATGATTGATCAGATCTTTGTGGGTCACTAGTCCTCACAAGTGTTTAACTCATTTGTTGGTTACATAACCTTGATATCTTGTAATTGTCATTTTAAGACCAAGTGCCTAGATTTATTCCTACAGATTTTACATAAATACTGTATATACACTGGAAAGGTAGCAAGAAGTTTATAATGAAGAAATTATATTCTACATTGTTCTTTTTTCTATTTGTTGACATTAACAATAAACCTCCAAGTGTATGTTTGTTGCCTCCAATCATTGTTAGCTCTCTAGTCCTACCTATGGAGATTCAACCCTTTTGGACATCAGAGACATGTAATAAATAGCTCTAGTGGTAGGGCAAAAGCATAACCAAAGATCAGGCCAAGTATCTGGGCAGACAACAGATGCATAGGGGAATTTTTATATTTTGGGAGGCTAGTTAAAATTTTTCTAAATGTTTTTTATCTTTATATTATCCCAGGTATGGTTCAGGTATAATACCCCAAGAAACATGGCCCTGGCCCCATACCCCAGTTGCAAAGCCCCCTCCAGCCCACCTGCCCATGCTGCAACCCCCCTTGCTTACTGCATAAAAGGTTCCATACCTGTATTATGAAAATGGTTTATTTAGATGAAGCAGGCTTTTCCATATGAGCTGTTTCATGCAATATTTTTTTTATAGAGGCCTACATTGTTCAGGGGTTAAGTTTTCCTTTAATAATGATCTTCCAAGCTGTATGCACAGTATAACACATATTGCATTTCTCTATACAAGACTTGTCCGAGCTGTAACTACACAGCGCGGCCAATATCTGCCTAATTCAGCCTACCTTAGGCAATGCACTCGCACTAAGCTTATTATGTTTTTGGAACAAGATTTTACCAAACACCTATATAAACTTGTAATAGGATTATTTGTACAGTGCTGGGCTTCTATTACTATATAAAATTTTACTGCCGTCAATGGGATACTACAGATATTGGATTGTGGATGTAATTTATTGCTTTGGCTTTGTAATACTGAACAAAGTGTGTTTTCTGAATATTAGAGCTACTACAATTATCCTTTTCACACCGGACATCAATGGCAATTTCCTTTGCTACCTTTATCTTTCGGCAGCAGCGCCTATTAGGGATTTAGGTCTAATACATGTGACAAATCCCCCAAAGGCCTCTTGTAAAATGCTTCTAAGTACAGATAACTATTCTTTTATGGATTATTAATTCAAAACGTGAACTTCTGAACCAAATAGCAGGTCTAATTAGCAATTCAAATGAAGCCAACCCATAAGGGCTAAGTAATATCTTATAACCCCGGAGGCAGAAGGTTCACTGGATTCTCCGTATATCGGGAATTAATATTCCCCTCGCGTCACAACTGTGAAAGATTATTTTCGGAACAAAAGGTAACTGCTCTTTCTTACAAAAGAAGTGCTTTTAACTTGCAGTTTCGTGCAGTGCATCAATAATTCAGACAGCTGGATAGTGCACATAAAAAGAGCCCGTCAAGTTTGCTTTGCTGCATTTCTTCTCATAACCCAGCTGTTTCCAGACCCTTAAAACTACAACAGGTACAATGCCAAGATTTACAGATGTTATAAAAAAGAAAAGTTCCGTGAGCGCTGGGACTGAGAAAGTGATAAGGGTTTTATACTAGATATTTTTTATCCTGCCTGGAACAAAGAAAAAGCGAATTATATGATTTCATTTTTCTCAGCGATTGATAGAGAGTTTGCCTTAAAAACACTTAATTTTTTTCTCTTTTTTTTTTGTGTTTATGCCTCATCTCTGAGCTCACCTTTAGAAGGTAAAAATATATGTGGTAAAGGGATGCTGTCATGGGAAAACCTGTTTTTTTTCAAAATGCATCAGTTAATAGTGCTGCTCCAGTAGATTTCGGCATTGAAATCCATTTCTCAAAAGAGCAAACAGATTTTTTTTTTATATTCAATTTTGAAATCATACATGGGGCTAGACATTTTGTTAATTTCCAAGCTGCCCCAGTCATGTGACTTGTGCCAGCACTTTAGGATGGAACTACTTTCTGGCAGGCTGTTATTTCTCCTAAATAATGTAACTCAATTAGTGATGGGCGAATCTATCCCGTTTTGCTTCGCCGAAAAATTTAGCAAATTCCTGGTGAAACTCGGGAATTGTCGAAATTCGTTTTTTGACACGTTGCGTCATTTTCGGCATGAGTCGTGTCATTTTCGGCATGCGTCGTGCCATTTTTGAAGGGCGTCGCGTTTTTTGACGCATGTCTCATTTTTTTTGCCGCCAGTGAATTTTCATCAAGCGAATTTTCACTGGCGTTTTGCAAATTTATTCTCCAGTGCCGAATCGCGGGATTTCGCCGCAAATTCGTGCCTGGTGAATAAATTCACCCATCACTAAACTGAATCAGTCTCAGTGGGACTTGACTTATACTACTGAGTACTGTTCTTAGATCTACCAGGGAGCTGTTATCTTGTGTTAGGGAGCTGTTATCTGATTACCTTCCCATTGGTCTGTTAGGCTGCTTGGGGGGGGGGGTTATTTCACTCCAACTTGCAATAGATTCAATTCATGTGTGCTTCAAGAGTAGGCAAGATGGCTCTCTGCATTGCCAGGTGCACGCCGTACCCTCTGCCAGGGCAACTTGACACAATATCGAAAAAACAGTAGCATTCCGGTATTTTGAAAAAAATGAATTTTTACTTCAAGGCAACGTTTCGGGCCCTTCTGACCCTTTATCAAGCCATCACTCCAGTCATCTCTCCAACTTGCAGTACAACTGTAAAGAGTGACTGAAGTTTATCAGAGCACAAGTCACATTATTGGGGGCAACTGGGAAACTGACAATATGTCTAGCCCCATGGATTTCAGTGCAGAATTCTGCTGGAGCACTACTATTAACTGATGCATTTTGTAAAAAAAAAAAAATTCACATGACAGTATCTCTTTAAGTAGAAATAAAATGGAGTGTAACCCTGCTCCTGGAATCAAGTAAGAAAACATACAGTACAAAGGGAAAAGGAGAATGGGGTCTCATCAGGGGTGTAACTACAGAGAAAGCAGTCCCAGCAGCTGCAGGGGGACTCACAAGTAGTGATGGGCAAATTTGCGCCAAATTCCCGTGATTGGTGAAACTCCTGCGAACTTTCACCCTGGCAAAAAGCCTGTTTTTTTCTATGTCGGCAGTGCAAAAACGGACGTGCGCGTCCAAAACGAGACACGGCGGTGTTTCACTCATTTTTCGCCATTTTGCTAATTTCTCTAGAAATTAGCAAAAAATTTGGTGAAGCGAAACGCAGCCACTTCGCCCATCACTACTATAGTAGTATAGGTATAGAGGGCCCTATGAAGCCCTAATTCATATAGAATTTCAATAAATATTGTTAAAACAGGTCAACCGCTAAACATTTCGGAAGCCTGAAAAATAACTAGCTGTGGCACCCAGTAGTATGTAGTTACGCCACTGGGACTCAACGTAAAAAGACCCCTGTAGAAGGGCTGCAAAAATTGTTAATTACAGTATAAATTAGAAGAGACCAATAAGTAGTAATGCAGTAGCCAAAGCTATTATAATATAAATGAATCACAATCACACAAGATTGCTTTGTTTCCAGTAAGGATTATATCACAGTTGGTATCAAGTTGAAGGTACAGTACTGTGTTATTATTACAGAAAAAAAAGGAAATCCTGTTTAAAAGATTAAAGACAGTACTTGTTTAAAATGGGAGCTAGCTTTCATGTAATTCAGAGCTTTAACACAGGTTTCCGGATACTGGATCCCATACCTATACACTTGTAAATCAAGCCAAAAAAGCTGATTTTATATTTCTCTGTAGGAGTTCCTAATGGCAACATACCAAGCTGTTTGGAAATATTTGTTTCCCCAGTCTGAAATCCAATATTTTTTTGTTGACATCAAAACAAAGCAGTGTAATGTATCAGAGTATTAGGGGGCCAACCAGAAACACATTCGGCTCTACAGGGGTCAGCTCTTCTGTCCCAGACATGAAAGCATTTCAAAGAGCATCGGGTCCATCTGAAATGAAAGAACACATTCCATATCAGAGAGTGTTCCGACAGAAATATTTACATTATGGATTTTAGTTATGGCTGCATGAACAAATCCTGAACTTGATTTAACTCAGGATCAAAGAAAAATCAAGGACGATAAAAAAAAAAAGATTCTTTAAAATGTTGTGCTTCTTTTTGTAGCTCGGTGTGCAGAAAGTTCTGAATTATGGAAAGGCCGTCTCCCATAGATTCCTTTATAACAAAATAATCCAAATTTTATAAAAATGATTTCCTTTTTCTCTGTAATAATTATAATAATAATAATAATAATAATAATAATAATAATAAAACCGTACCTTGCAGATGATTCAAACCAAGATGGAATTAATCCTTACTGGAAGCAATACCAGCTTATTGGTTAATGTTTACATGATTTTCTTGTTGACAAGGTATGAAGATCCAAATTATGGAAAGATTTGTTATCTGGAAAACCCCAGGTCTTGAGCATTCTGAATAACTGGTCCAATATCTGTATATATACATGCAGGGCCAGGCCAGGCCGGCCTGTATCCCTAGGCAACCGGGCCAGCAAGCCCCGCCATGTGAGTGACAGAAACAGGTGAGTGATGGAGGGAGGGACGGATGGAAGGGGTGAGCAATAGAGGGAGGGACAGATGGAAGGGGTGAGCGATGGAGGGAGGGATGGATGGAAGGGGTGAGCGATGGAGGGAGGGACGGATGGGGTGAGCGATGGAGGGACGGATGGAAGGGGTGAGTGATGGAGGGAGGGGGAGGAACAGAGGGGACCAGTGAGCGACGGAGGGGAGAGAGTGAGGAAGGGGGGGGAGGGGAGGGAGCAAGGGGAGGACAAGGATGGAGGGGAAGGCAGCAGGCAGGAAGGAAGTTGAAGACTGAAAGTAGGGGTATGCAGAAGACAATTTTAGGTAGCTGTCTAGTGCCCCCTATTATTGGCTCTAGGCAGCTGCTTATTCTGCCTACCCCTAGTTCTAGTTTCTGTATGTGTAGAAATGTATGGAGGAAAAATCAGAGCTCATTTTACACTTGTTTTTACACAGCTTCTTTCCAAAGAAAAGATGGCGGATGCATTTGGCACAATTCTGCTGCCAGTTTTGACCCTGTCCGCAATGGGAACTCTGGTGTTATGCTGGTGGTAGCGCCAGGTTTCCCCTGGATTAAATGGTCCACTTGCACACAATTCTTCTGAACAGTTAGAGGTGGAAAACAATGGTGCTTGGCCTCAATAAATGATGCCAATAATGTGTGTATTTTAGCGAGACTGCAACTGCAGTTGAAGTTGCAATTAAGGACAATGTTCTTTTTACTGGATGATTTAGATAGTAGTGATTTACAATGCATATCTTTGTTTGGGGAGGCTATCAATAGTGTAGATGGTCTTCCATGGCAGAGCTTACAGCTGTAATTATGTCTAGCAGTTGGTCTCTCCTTGGTGAGGGTAAGACTCCCTCCTCCCCCACCCTCATTATGCCCACCTATTTTTATAGAGAAAAAATATATATTGCCCCCCTAGTTCCCCTTCTCTTGGAGGGTAGAAAGAGGATACTTTATTAGAGTAGAGTTGGAAATTAGTGATGGGCGAATTTTCGCCAAAAAGAAAAAAAAAACTAGTCGCACGTCGAAAGCGACGCGACGCGCGGCGAAAACAACGCGACGCGCGTCGGAAACGACGCAACGAAAATGACGCAATGCGTCGTAAACGATGCGCCGTGCGTCAAAGTTGCCGCGACGCGCGTCAAAAGCGTCCCGCGACTCGATTCGCGAATTTCTCTAGAAATTCGCGAATCTTTAGGCGAAGCAAATCGCGGGAGATTCGCCCATCACTATTGGAAATGCATCTGTAATTTGCCCCCTTTTAGCAGAATCCTGCATTAACATCTGTTTATCAAAAGAGCAGATTTTTTTTAATATTGAATTTTGAAATCTAACATAGTCTAGCTAGACATGCTGTTAGTTTTCCAAGTACCCTCAGTCGTATGACTTGTGCTCTTATAAATTTCAGTAACCCTTGACTGCTGCACTGCAAGTGATATCACCCTCTCCCTCCACCCCAGCAGCCCATCATCAGAACCATGGGAAGATCACCATATAACAATTACCTGTATTGCTAAAAATGCCACCTAGCAGTAGATATAAGAACAACATGCAATAGTAAAAATCCAAGTCTGGCTAACCCAAGTTACACTTAGTAGGAGAAACAATGGCTTATCTGAAAGAAGGTCCATTGTGAAGTTTTGGTTGTTTCTGAAAGCACATGACCAGACAAAATGAGCTAAGATGGCTGCCTACACGCCAATATTACAGCTAAAAAAATACACAAATAAAATTAAAATGGTTGAATGACATATACAATACACACAGAGTCATTTAGTAATAAAAATGATAGAATATGAATCACAACAAAATCTCTAGACTTAAATACTCAATGTCGATATTCTACACCTTACAATCGAATTTTAATAAATTGTATTAAATTGTATAGTATTGATGAGCATTGCCTTAACCTAAACTGGTTCGGGTTCCTTTCTTACAAGGCTGTAATTATGAGAATTCATGAATGGGGGGGATATAGCCACCACCTTATGTACAACTCCCTTACCTTTAGATTGTAAGCTCTTTCTGCATAGGGCCTTCCTCACCTCTTGTACCGACATTGATTGTGTTGTATATCATTCATGTGATTTAGTTGTATAAACACATTTACTTTAAAGCTCTTCACAAAACATTTACTCTAAAGAGCAATATTTTGGCGCTATAGAAATACATGTTAATAATAATAATAATAATAATAATAACCAGGCTTTCTATATATTGGGTGTGAAACTAATGCAATCCCCCAACGAGGTACTAAACTGGTCATAGCCTTATTGGAGATTTTGTTTTATCTCCGTCTTGATCAGATCAGCAGAGATGTACTGTGTAAGAATAGACTTGCCAATTGTCTTCGCCCACTCGCTAACTATACTGTATATCCTTATAAATGTATTAGGGAAGGATAACATGCAGGGATGATTCCAATAAATAATGATCAAACTTATGATTATCCCTGGGTGTATGGGATTCATTCAGCAAAATCAAATCACTAACCAACAATGGGGACTCCTTCCATGTTCTACACACCATTATTAGTTATTTGATAGGGATTCTCAGTAACATGGTTCAATTACAGAAAGCTGTTTTTAATAAAGCTCATTGAGCAAATCTGTCTCTTTTTTCGCTGAAAAATTAAATAGGAATCAAAAATTTTTTTATGCCCGACAATTTTTTAAGCCCGCAACAAGGTGTCCTTACTTCAAATGCATTAAAGGGCAAGGAAAGGCAAAGAAATAAAATCCCATTTTTACTTTCTTTAATGAAAAAGAATAGTGATGGGCGAATCTACCCAGTTTCGCTTCGCCGAAATATTCGCAAATTTCGAGCGAAATTCGTGAATTGGCAAAAAAATTGGCGAAAAGAGTCTCGTCACGTTTTTGTTGTGCCACGTAGTTTTCATCGCGTTGCGTCGTTTTCATTGCGTCACGTCAAAAACGATGCGCAACTTGTTTTTTTTGCCCAATTTTCACTGGCGTTTTGCGAATCACGGGAATTCGCCGCAAATAAATTTGCCCATCACTAAAAAAGAAATCTATCTCCAATATACTTTAATTAAAAAATGTCTAATGTTTTTATTAGAAACCTGACTGTATGCAGTGAAAGTCTCCCTTCATTTAGTGCTGTGGATAGAAATTGTCAAACAGTCCCTAACTTCTGGCAGGGAAACAATCATACCTATGAACAACAGGGGGAGCCCCTGCCTTACTTACCAGCCATGCAGAACTCAAGCAGCTTTGTTTTTTGATCATTTATGACGATCCTTAGGAAGCCCAGATCACACTGAGCATGTGCACAGTCTTGGTCTTGCAAAGATGTATAACAAAGTTACAGGATGACAGCCCCCTGTGGCCAACTTTGAAAGCATAACCGAGACTTTTTAGTCGAGGTTAAAGTTTTCATGGTGAATCTTTGCCACAATTGCAGTGTGGAATTTAGTTGCAAATACATGCCTGGTGAAAAATGTGCTCATTGCTAATTAATACAGGTTCTAAGTGCAACCTGGAAAACACACACAAATTGCCCACGATACAAGTTGTGCCATAACATTTTCTTAGTCATTGGATGTGTGAATGACATCACTTTTTCTGTGTACTGTACATGTATAAACGCTCTTAAATTGATTCGAAGAGTTAACTTAGATTCAAATTGACATCCCAGTACTGATATATATTACATGCCTGACAACCATTTTTCCAAAACTTTTCTGGGCACCTTATGAGAGCTTTTGGCTGGGAAGGTTGTGGTTTACCAGTCTCTTCCAGAATGTTTGAGTTGGGTCCTTTATTACTAGGGATGGCGCGAACCGCGGCAAAAAAGTTCGCGAACTTGCGCAAAATCGCGAACGGTTCGCGAACGGTTCGCGAACCCCATAGACTTCAATGGGAAGGCGAACTTTTAAAGCTAAAAAAGACATTTCTGGCCAGAAAAATGATTTTAAAGTTGTTTAAAGGGTGCAACGACCTGGACAGTGGCATGCAAGAGGGGGATTAAGGGCAAAGAAAAATCCATTATTTTCTTATGTCAAAAGTGTTACAAAGTATCTTATCTGCACCTGTTAGCTGTTCTGGACTCTCTGCCAAAAGCCAATTAAGTTCAAATCTTTGCTTCTTTTTCTTTTTCTGGCTGTTCAGTGCAGAGAAAAGAGGGACTTTCCAGTACAAAAATGGGCGACAGAGGGTTGAGCTCTCAAAAGAGGGACTGTCCCTCCAAAAAAGGGACTCTTATCTCAAAAGTGTTACAAAGTATCTTACCTGCACCTGTTAGCTGTTCTGGACTCTCTGCCAAAAGCCAATTAAGTTCAAATCTTTGCTTCTTTTTCTGGCTGTTCAGTGCAGAGAAAAGAGGGACTTTCCAGTACAAATGAGGGACAGAGGGTTGAGCTCTCAAAAGAGGGACTGTCCCTCCAAAAAAGGGACAGTTGGGAGGTATGCACATTTTTTTTTTTTTTGGTCCAGGGGGTGTGTGGGGGTGGTCCAGGGAGATCTTCCTGATTGGCTGCCATGTATCTGCTGGTCTGGGGTGAGAGGGCAAAAAAAAAGCGGCAAAAAAAATGCGCGAACCCAAAATGCGAACGTCGCGCGACGTTCGCGAACTTTTGGCGAGCGCGAACAGCGGATGTTCGCGCGAACAAGTTTGCCGGCGAACAGTTCGCGCCATCCCTATTTATTACCTTCAGTGATCAACAAGCAAAGGGATCCCTGGAAGAAGCAACCCTTCAGGCGCATGCTTTGTTGCAAATACTCATGAAGGAGCCCATGTGGGCAAGTTTTAAGATTGTACATTTAAAACCAACATTCGGAGCATTCATATATTTAATGGCATGATCCGTTGAAGGGGTAGAACCCATGTATGTTGTATTTTTCCTGATTTAATTAAACCACAGGGGCGTGTCCCCTTTTGCAGGTATCATGTGTGTTGGATAGAAACCAGGATGTGTACATGCAACTGTCAGTATGACCGACTGGTTGTTTGTAGGCCAGCAAGAAACCCATGGGTTACGAATTTTTAAGCCAACTCCTCCACTAGCATTTCTGATATGTGTAATTTTCCTGCCATTTTGTCATGTCAGAGATGGGAGGGTCAGCCCAGGTATATGAATGATGAGTGGGCCCAGTTTGGTCAAGACTAGACAAATTGTTTACCTGAGCATCACTTACTGCTATATACCCAGGTCAAAGAACTAATTGGTGGGCAGTAACCCCCAATATATTTCTGCCCACACTTCACCGACCCTGGCCTGATGCCCAATGGAACTGTGGGCGCTCCATTTGCTCCTGTTGTTGAGGCTTGAAAAGATTAAAAGGTACATGGTGGGTGGAGAGATCAGCAGGGAGGACTGGAGCAGGGAAGCAAGACTGGGGCAAGGGGCCTGCGACAGGGGCAAGTAGGTCCTGTGACTGGGTTGGGGGCTTCTGAATTGGCAGCCCTGGTGGCCATGGAGACCCCAGACCAATAATGCCTATTTAATGCACACAAAATGCAAAGCAGGATGGATGCACAGGCTCGAAATGCAACTATATGGACTTCAAGGAACATCATTAGACGCAATTACCTTTAACGAATGGCATTAAGTCCTCCAACAATGGTATCAATTTTGCACAAGCTCAACTGTGGTCAGAAGTGAGCTCTTTTATGCCAGTGCTTTATTGCATCCATATAAAGGTAATGTAGTATACGAGATGAAGATGTGGACCGATATACTCAGCCACACTAGATGATACCAGGCAGATGATAAGCACTTATTAGCATGGTGCAAATGTCCCCATAACAATGTATGTCACCCTAAGGACTGCTTGCTTAAATACAAAGCATACGGTTAAAAAAAAAGTAAAAAAAAAAAAAGAACTGAGAAAAACACATTTTGAGATTTTCTGTTGAAAAACTTTATAAAAAAACGGAACGAATAGCTCTTTTCCCCAAACTCTATAAAAATATTTTAAATTGAAGTGATTGGGGAAATCTTCTGATGTCAGGTTGATTGCTCCATCTCCTGGTGGCTTAATGGTACTTTTACGTGTCAGCGATGAAAGATAGTAAGTAGTTTGGAACACACACTGAGAAAGTAAAACCCCATTTCTTTTTATGTGCCATTAGTCTTTTCTTTAGACAAACCACTGTTTGTCTTATCAATGTGCTCTTCTATGTGCGACTCATGAGTCTCGGAAATAGCTGTTTCTAAAACCTGACCTATTTGTGAGAAAGGCTGAGGACAATGGGAGCTGCATTCCATAAACAGCTACAGGCAGGGTAGTCCTTGCCATGAAACATAGTGCAGGTATGGAATCCATTATCCAGAGAGCTATGAAATACAGACAGGCCATCTCCCGTAGACTACATTTTATCCAAATAATTGATCCCAACTAAGATATAATTTATCCTTTTTTGGAAGCAAAAGCAGCCGATTGGGTTTATTCAATGTTCACATGATTTCTAGTAAACTTAAGGTATGAAGATCCACATTATAGAAATTCCAGAAAACCCTAGGTCTTGAGCATTCTGGATAACAGGTTCCATACCTGTATCCACCTTAAGGCAGAAAAATCCTTTGGGCAACCTACTGCCGCTATGCCTAGGTGTATTTTGCCTTCACAAGACATGCCAACTCATAGAGATTTTATGAACATTTTCTTGCCCCTTCCACATGGTACCTACCCAATGTGTACCTGTAAAATACAACAGCACCCAAAACCTTGTGTTCCTTCTAATGGAGCTAATTTCTGAAAGGCAAATTTGTTTCAGTGCAGAAATCCATAGCAACCAATCACTAATTATCTTTGATCTATCAATTGCAGATTCAGATTTAGATTTGGTCTTAAAGTAAGCTATATAAGATATAGGGATGCAACAAATCCATCATATTCAACCACATCCCTGAATCCTTAATGAATGATTTGGCCGAATACCGAACCATAGCCAAAGCCTAACTTGCATATGCAAATTAGGTGCGGGAAAGGAAAACGTGGAAAGCATTTTTTTACTTCCTTGTTTTTGAAAAGGCATGTGATTATCCATCCCAGCCCTTGTTTACAGGCACAAGAATGCGGCTGAAAAAGGCCGAATCCTGGCCAAATCCCAAAGCGAATCCTGTATTCCATGCATCCCTAATAAGATATAATGTAAGCTATCTACAGATACATAGTAAGAGAAATTAGAACTCTTGACTAAAAACCTCCATTGCCTACTAGGCCTACTAGTTTGCAACTACTATTAGTTTTAATCATGGCATTTTAGTACCATGGATATCTGACACAATGCAGCTTTTCATTGCCTGCCATTTACATTTCTTTTTTTTTTTATCAGATTCTGTCTAATTGCTTCATAAAGAAGTGCTACATTTTCCTTACATAAAGCAGACTCTTAATTGGCACTAACAGGATGAATGACAGAAGTTCTTACATTCAATAAAAAAAAATCATTATTTAACTTGTGAAAAAACTAAATAGATCACTCATAAGGTTGTGGCATATCTATAGAAATAAGTCAAATCAACTGGACTTGTTGTGTTTTTTTCCTTGAAGACATTTCACCAATCATCCAACTGGCTTTCTCAGTTCAGAATAACTTGTAAATAAAAAATATTAATAACAGTCAAAAAAGATTTGCCCCAAAGTACTTAAAGAGTTACAATACAAGCAGATTTCAGCCTTCCAATGGGATCCATCCAAACAGTTTAAGGACCTCTACTTTATACTACAGGGAGGATGTAATGAAGGAACATTTTCTATATTTCTATTTTCCCCAATTAAATTCAGTGCACATTAGATTTATGTGTCTTTAAAGGGAAACTGTCATGGGAAAACATGTTTTTTTTTTTTTTAAACGCATCAGTTGATAGTGCTGCTCCAGTAGACTTCTGCACTGAAATCCATTTCTCAAAAGAGCAAACAGATTTTATTATATTCAGTTTTGAAATCTGACATGGGACTAGACATTTTGTCAATTTCCCAGCTGCCCCTAGTCATGCCAGCACTTTAGGAGGGAACTGCTTTCTGGCAGGCTGTTGTTTTTCCTTCTCAATGTAACTGAATAGTACGCAGTGGGACATGGGTTTTACTATTGAGTGTTGTTCTTAGATCTACCAGGCAGCTGTTATCTTGTGTTAGGGAGCTGTAATCTGGTTACCTTCCCATTGTTCTGTTGTTAGGCTGCTGGGTGGGGGAAAGGGAAGTGGTGATATAACTCCAACTTGTAGAACAGCAGTAAAGAGTGATTGAAGTTTTTCAGAGCACAAGTCACGTGACTTGGGGCAGCTGGGAAATTGACAATATATCTAGCCCCATGTCAGATTTCAAAATGAAATGTAAAAAAATCTGTTTGCTCTTTTGAGAAATGGATTTCAGTGCAGAATTCTTCTGGAACAACACTACTAACTTATGCATTTTGAAAAAATGTTTTTTTTTTCCCATGACAGGATCCCTTTAATCTCTTTAAACATGATATAAACAAGATTTACCCTGTAAACACAACCTTCAGAGTCATATTCATGTAAAAAAGAACAGAAAACTGTTAGTAAAAACAAATAGGACTTATTAAAAAGCCTTCAATGGTTGCAGCTAGTCATACATCTAAGTACTCCAATTATCATGAGAAAATGGGCTCTAGTGAAGAGGTGAGAGAGATGGAGAGATAATAACAGCAACAGAATGACTTCTGAGTGTCTACCATTTGCTAATGGGCAGCGGCTGGTGTCCTGTAAGTGAAAAGTGAAAGTTCTTGCAGTCGCAGGGTAATGCACACAGACTGTAAGAGATTCAACACTAAATGGAATTATATTGCTGGACTTAAATAATGGAGTTTCAACATAATGTTTTTTATGTACATTCTTTACGAATGTTCTGTCTAGTCCAATAGTCTCTCCCATTACTATATATTTCCTGGAAATGCCAAACAGTAATCCTTTCAATTTTCCTGACCATTGGTCCACTTGGGGTGGCAGCTCACACAAATATCAGAAATAAAGATAAAGTAAGGTTTCCTGTAAACCATAACCTAGATGCATTTTTTTTTTACAGAGAGCTGTCTCGGTGGAACAAGGCAATCTGCCCATCTCCATGTGAGCAGGTCATCCTGATTGTCAGCTCATCTATACCTGCTGGAGAGCAAGCAATATGCCAATCTCATACCAATGGAGAGACCTTAGGGTAGTGATCCTCAACTAATGTCTAGTGGCTCACCACCTCCTTTGCTGTTGCACCCAGGAGCTTCAAAGCATGTGCTTCATTTTAAATCTAGCTTGACACAAGTTTTACACAGGTTTAATGCTAAAAAGAGCCACCTGCATGCTGGCTGTCCACAGCGGGTTACTAAATATCCAATGACATTATTTGGCAACTATCAGGAACTTTCTGTTAGGCTTATGTAGTTCTTCAACACTGTTTACCTTTGAAAGTGACTTGCAGGTAAAAATAGTCAACCATCCCCTTGGATGTTGACCTCAAAGCAGGTGCTTATTTTTGATTTCCAGGCCTGGAGGCAGGTTTTGGTTGTATAAAACCAGGTTTACTGCCAAACAGAACCTCTTGTAGGTTGACAGTTCACATAGGGTCTACCAAATAACCAATGTTGCCAGTCCACATAGGGGCTTCCAAATAAGCAGTCAGCAGCATAAATTCAGTGACATACAGCATTGCAAAATTATTGGCTAACATCTTAGCACTGTCGATAGGCAGTACAGTACATCATATCCCGAATGTCTAACAGTTTGTAAGCAAGATTCATGGCGTTACACTAGAGGCAGAAAAAACAATGGTATCATATCATGTCACTTCATTGTTCACATGTATACCTACAACAGAGTCAACTGAGACCAAGTATGTTTGTTGCTAGAATTGTGCCTTAACACCACATACTTCAAATACAATGACCTTTTTATAGAGAGAAACATGTCTGTGCAATGGCTTATCCAGTCTCTCCCATTGTAGCTAACTTGTACATGAAGGAAGTGGAAAGAATGACCTTACCTACTTTCCAGGGAACAACACTGAGTCACTGGTTCAGGTATGTGGTGACACTTGGGTTAAAATCAGATCCAATGAAGTGGTGG
>CM044442.1:8129734-8149735 GCA_024363595.1 Xenopus borealis
TCTGATTGGATACAGGTTGGTCTAGCCCTGTGATCATTCTAATGCTCTGATTGGATACATTTTTGACTAGCCCTGTAATTATTCTAATGCTCTGATTGGATACAGGTTGGTCAAGCCCTGTAATCATTTTAATGTTCTGATTGGATACAGGTTGGTCTAGCCCTGTAATCATTTTAATGTTCTGATTGGATACAGGTTGGTCTAGCCCTGTGATAATTCTAATGCTCTGATTGGATACATGTTTGACTAGCCCTGTAATTATTCTAATGCTCTAATTGGATACAGGTTGGTCAAGCCCTGTAATCATTTTAATGTTCTGATTGGATACAGGTTGGTCTAGCCATGTGATTGTTCTGATGCTCTGATTGATTAGATGCTTTTTCTAACTCAGGGGCGTAAATACAGAGGAAGCAGACCCTGCAGTTGCAGGGGGGCCCAGGAGATAAAGGGGGCCCATGAAGCACTAATTGATATACAGTTTCAATAAATACTAAAATAATATAAATAAAATAAAAAAATATATAATTTAATAAAATTAAAAAAAATAAATAAACCTTCCAATTTACTATATTTCTTCAGGTGGATCTAGCCCTAATAACATTCTAGTGTAAATAGAGACAAGAGGATTCTAGCCCCATGAATGTTTCATTCCAGCATAGGTTATAAATTGAAAAGCAACTAACAAGTTGGATATTTTGCCTTTAATGCTTGCGAGGAGAGACATCAAGTGGCATTTTCCCCTAGTATCTCCTATTAAATTCCACTAGGACTAAATTGGCAGAAGTTGAAAGATTTGTAGTACTCTATCCATGGTGGCAGGCCATTAGTCCTCAAAGTTAAATGTTAAATGGGTCCACTGCCTACTGAATCATAGTCTGCACATTTACTGTGCCCTGGATGCGGATTCTTGTTATACACATCATTAAAAATGACTATATCTCACTTATTAATGTCATTTACGGGAGTCTGGAAGAGGGAAAAGCTTTTTCTGAAGGATGAAAAATAGTCAAGCAATCCATTAAGGTCACCGCCATTAACAATCAGTACGTGTAACATGGCTTAACAACTATATAAATGTTTTACTATGTTTTTAGCCTGAAGCCAAAATCTGCTTTAACTAATGCACTTTTTGACACCCCCTTTTGTAGACAAGAAATAAATAAAAGTGAGTTAATGTATCGGAAAGGATTATGGTGATTCTGTGTTGCAGTCATTATCTATCCCTAAGAAATCTTAAAGCATTGCTCCTTGTTGTGGGTTTTTAAAGAGCTGTTCTACCTTCTGTCTCATTTTGTGTAATGGAAAGAGATAAATGTACAGAATAATGATTTTTAGTGATGGGCGAATTTATTCGCCAGGGTCAAATTCGCGGCGAATTCCCGTGATTCGCGAATCACCAGCTAAATTTCGCCGAGCGAAAAACGAGTCGCGCGTCGTTTTTTGACGCGACGCACCGAAAACGGCACGACGCGCGTCGTAAACGACGCGACGAAAACGACGCGACGCGCGTCAAAGTTGACGCGGCGCGCGTCAAAAGCGTCCCGCGACTCGTTTCGCGAATTTTTCGCAGATTCAAATTCGCGAATTTTTCGGTGAAGCAAATCGCGGGAGATTCGCCCATCACTAATGATTTTCCATTTGCTTGGATTTCTTTAGATTCTATAAAGGTGTCACTGACACAGCTTTCAGTTTTACCTTCGTAATTTGGCCTAAGATATGTCTGAACCTAATTTGGAAGCTTTTGGACCACTTGATTATTTTTTGTTATATGCTTCTCTTACGTATTATTGCTTTCTTTACACTGTCAAACTTGGCCAACAGGTCACTGGGAGAATACCCTGTGGGCCCAGGCCCATGGGGGCTTTGCCATCCCAGATCCGCTCCCCTCCTGAAATCTTGAACTATGCCCCCTAACCTCCCACCTAGAAGAAATAAGCCGCAGGAGTGCCTATACTTTACTAACGCAAGGTCTACTTTTAGTGATGTTGTCCCATTATGCTCTACATCCATACAGACATTGTTAGCATATTACTTAAATACTGATTTATGGAAAAATGAATAATAATAATGGAAAGGCCACCTAGGACAGGGCCTAGGGCAGCAGGATTTTAGGGGGTGGCTTGCTGCCCAGCCAGGCCCACATTGGTCCAGAAACACTTGGGATACACAGGAGATATGTTTTTTACATTTCCCAGGAGCCAATCCCCATTGCTCTATTCTTGATGATGAAAATCTGCTACTAAAGAGTATGGGGGTGACAAAAGGCAGTGGGCCTAGGGGAGCCCGCAATGTAAATCCGGCCCTGTGAAAACCACTATTTCTTATGTAACCATAACATAATAAATATCTGAATGAAAATCATGAAATAGGAGGGTGATTTGCACAAGCTGTTTATTGACAGTGTCTTGAGTAGTGATTGGCGAATAAATTTGTCAGAAAAAATTCGCCAGGCATCAATTTCTGATTTTCACAAATTTTTCCGTGAAAATATTCGAAATTCACGAATTTATAGTGAAAACGTTCAAAATTCACGAATTTATAGTGAAAATGTTCAAAATTCACAAATTTATAGTGAAAACTTTTCAATTTCACGAATTTTGTGAAATACAGTAGTTCAAAATTCAGGAATTTATAGTGAAATTGATTGAAATTCATGAATTTACAGTGAAGTAGTTAAAATTTAACAAATTTTTCGTGAAAATTGGTAAATTTTGCATCATTTTCAGCACGTTGCGTCATTATCGGCATGTCACGTTATTATCAGCACGCGCCGCGTCATTATCGGCACGCGTTGCGTCATTTTTGGTGCGCATCGCTTTTTTTTACGCCAGCAAAATTTCACTTTGTTGCGAATTTATTCGCCGACGAATGGAGCAAATTCGCGCTTGCCGAATAAATTCGCCCATCACTACTCAGCATTATGGGTAAAACTATATCAATCTTGAAATTACACTTTGCACACTGCAGTTGCTTTTGTAAATGAGCCCTTTAGGCTAATGATACACGGGGAAGTTTTTTGCCCACTAGAATACTTTGGATGACAATTTTTTTCTCACTGTTGATTTACTTTCTTGACAGTTGGAAAGCAGAGACTTGTCATCCATGCTAGAGAAAATGACCTTGCTACCTTGATTTTTGTGTAAACGCTGGTGCAAAGTATCACTATACAGCACTCGTTTGTTGAGTTTATGTCCCCTGCTTGTTATAAAATGATTGTGAAGTGCTGCGTAACTTGTTATAGAAATAAATAAATATATAAATGATGATGATGATCTATAGCTGTCACCCAGACTAAGGGATCGGAAATCAAACCTAGAGAAAGAGCGCAGAAGAGTAATGCATATCTAACAATAAGGCAACATCCCAGGCCTGAAACTGAGTAGTAATGAAGAATCCATCAAGCTCTGTCTAGACAGTCTGGTTGTCTAAGCTGTTGTTGTGCTCTTTTAAATAATGAAAGTAATCGCAGCATATAGGCCTATTGCTAACAGAGATGTAACTAAGATAAAGTCATTTCTCTTATTTTTTTTTTAATTTCCCAGGAGGTTGAATTTGAAATTATGCAGCGTTTTCCACTATGGGCTGTAGCTGTTGGTATACACCGGGGATCTACAGTTGATCCGATGATTGAGTCATAAAGGCAGGTACACAAGTAATGTAGATTGTTAGCCTTGTGGCTTATATTGCTTAAAGGAGAAGTAAAGCCTAACTAAAGAAGTGTGTATAAATGTTGTACATGATGTTGTGTGCTTGTGTACCAGCCCAAGGCAACCACAGCCCTTTAGCAGTAAAGATCTGTGTCTCCCCAGTAGATGCCCCAGTAGCTCCCCATCTTCTTTTCTACTGATTCACTGATTCACATGCTCTGTGCTGCTGTCACTTACTGAGCTTAGGGACCCACTCACAATATACAGTACACATAGGGGCAGATTTATCAAATTCACATGAATGATTCGAAATTCAATCAAATTTTCAAAAAGAAAACATTAAATAAAGCCAATAGGCTGGTTTTGCTTCCAATAAGGATTAATTATATCTTAGTTGGGATCAAGTACAAGCTACTGTTTTATTATTACATCCCATACCTGTATATATTATATATTTTGTAAGCTGCGGTATCCACAACAGACACTTTTTTTCTTGTTAAGGCAGTTTATTTACACACAGGGGTGACCATTTCAGAATACAAAACAAATCATAAAAATAACTCCTGCCCAATGAGGGATGTTTGGGAAAGTTTCAGTAAATAAATAGATTTGTGCATTTAAATAATATTTGTAAGACTTTGGATTTTATAAGCATTGTAGAATGATATAGATTTAGGTTTAAGTTACTCCATAAATATTCATGAATTGGTGAAAAATTAGCGAAACGAGTCGCAGCACTTTTTTTTTCACGCCAGCTAATTTTCGGCAGGTGAATTTCCGCTGGCGTTTCGTGAATTTATTCGCCGGCAGTGAATCGTGGGAAATCACCACGGATTCTCGCCCATCACTACTCTGTGAGGGTAGCCAACCAGATGGGCTATTTATTAAAATTTGAGTTTTCAAGGGTATTTTTCAATTTAATTTTTAGAGATTTATTTTACCGCAAAAATGGAAATATCTTGATTCCGAAAATACTCCAGCTAAAACTTGTCAAAGTCATGTAGAAGTCAATGGCAGAGGTCCCTTCATCCATTGGAAGATGTCTGTAGCCTTCATGATATTCGTTTTTTCCCCCCAGTGGGTTTCGCTCTAAAACCCAATTCGAGATTTGATTCTTTTGTCCACTAACACCTCAATCTATTCAAATATGATTTAGTGTCTTATGGACACGAAACGCGTCAGGCGAGAGATGATTATATAAAATAACATTTCCAATTTTACTTATTTTTTAATTTTGGTCTGATCTGAATGCGGGTTTCCAGTGTGCCTTGCACCAAGCAGTTTGAGTTACAATCATCAGCTATCTAACCAGGGTAAGTAAAACATTAGGGGCATTAGCCCACGGTAGCAGTTAGGCTGGGGGAGGAGGGGGATTGGGGGGTAGGTTTTTTTTAACATTAGGGTTGATTTCTCCTTTAGCTCATGTTCCATTTCTTCCTTCGAATACCTTGGCTTCTTGCTGGTTTTGGCATTGAGTTTTCCATTCTTTTGGAACAATCGTTGGCATGAAGCCAAGGTATTTGAAGGAGGAAACCCATGTGACAATTTGGGAACTCTTGTGTGGCAATCATTCTTAAATTGGACCCAAGTTTACAATGTTAATTAATTGAGCTTCCTAGGGTTTCTCATAGTTGGAAGTTTCAGGGTGTAGAGACCATTTATAGATAGAGCAATGGCTTTAGCGGATATGATATTCATGTTTTTCTGTCTTGCACTATCACGGGGATCGTCTATCAACCACCCATTCTTTTATGCTGACGTCTATGAAAGAATTAGGGATTTTATGGAAACATTTATGGCATTAATTAATGCTGTATGACTCTAATCCAGGGCAATGCAATATTAAGCCCCTGCTCATGTAGGAAACAATGAAACAAGAGATATAACTCAGTCCAGTTTTAAGCTGATGAGTTAATGCAAAGTTTTATAAGTGCATGCGATGTTCCTGTTGGGAACTAATAATGAAATAAATATCAATATTCATTTAGGGAGCTTGTAAAAATAAACTGCTACCAAAAAAAAAAGAAGAAAAAAAGAAATTTTTTTGAAATGCATAAAAAATGCCTAAAATTGCAAAGCGAACGGAACGCATTGAAAGAGACTCGTTTGAATTAAAAAGGTTACGAAAATTGCTCAATTGTGTGCGGCACGATAAATAATTACATTTCAAACAGGGAATTTAAGGCACTCTCCCAAATTGCCATTTAGCAGCGCTGACATGTTTTCATTTAAATATCTGCATATTCATTGTTAGAATGATTCAGGTGCTTTTCTTCCAGCACAATAAAAACTGTTGTTCAATTATTCACAATAACATGTTCATCATTATAGCTGGGAAAACGGCAGGAATAGAGACATACTCTTAGTTATTTTGGGACTAGAGAAAAAAATTTAAATACTCTCTTTACCATACATGTATAGGTATGGGACCTATTATCTAGAATTATCGAGTCCTGGGGTTTTCCAGGTAATGGATCTTTCCATAGGTTGGATCTTCACACCTTAAGTCCACTAGAAAATCATATAAACATTAAATAAACCCAGTAGGCTGGTTTTGCTTCCAATAAGGATTAATTATATCTAGTGATGGGCGAATCTCCCGAGATTCGCTTCGCCGAAAAATTCGCGAATTTCCAGAGAAATTTGCAAATTGGCGAAAAATTAGTGAAACGAGTCGCGGGACGCTTTTGACGTGCGTCTCATCAACTTTGGCGCGCGTCGCGACGTTTTCGTTGCGTCAAAAACGCGCGACTCGGGAATTCGCCGCGAATTCGCCTCTGGCGAATAAATTCGCCCATCACAAATTATATCTTAGTTGGGATCAAGTACAAGCTACTGTTTTATTATTACATCCGATACCTGTATAAATTATATATATTTTTTAAGCTGCGGTATCCACAACAGACACTTTTTTTCTTGTTAAGGCAGTTTATTTACACACAGGGGTGACCATTTCAGGATACAAAACAAATCATAAAAATAAATCCTGGCCAATGAGGGATGTTTGGGAAAGTTTCAGTAAATAAATAGATTTGTGCATTTAAATAATATTTGTAAGACTTTGGATTTTATAAGCATTGTAGCATGATATAGATTTAGGTTTAAGTTACTCCATAAATATTCATGAATTGGCGAAAAATTTGCGAAACGAGTCACGGCACGTTTTTTTTCACGCCACCTAATTTTCGGCAGGTGAATTTCCACTGGCGATTTGCGAATTTATTCGCCGGCAGCGAATAGCAGGAAATCGCCACGGATTCTCGCCTGGCGAATAAATTCGCCCATCACTACTCTGTGAGTGTAGCCAACCAGATGGGCTATTTATTAAAATTTGAGTTTTCAATGGTATTTTTCAATTTATTTTTTAGAGATTTATTTTACCGCAAAAATGGAAATATCTTGATTCCTGAAAATACTCCAGCTAAAACCTGTCAAAGTCATGTAGAAGTCAATGGCAGAGGTCCCTTCATCCAGTGGAAGATGTCTGTAGCCTTCATGATATTCGTTTTTTTCCCCCAGTGGGTTTCGTTCTAAAACCCAATTGATTTAAGCGATTCGAGATTTGATTCTTTTGTCCACTAACACCTCAATCTATTAGATTATTCAAGATTTTCACCCCAAATTCATTTTGATTTGAGTTTATTCCCATTCTAGTTTTTTCAGAAATTAGAAAACATTTGAGTTGTGAGTTTATTCAAGATACAAAAGAACCTCACAAACCTATGAAACTCTTAAAAATATAATATAAATAGTGATGGGCGAATCTATCCTGTTTCCAGCTAAATTCGCGAATTGGCGAAAAATTCGTTTTTGACGCGCGGCGCGTTGTTTTTGTTGCGTCGTTTATGACGTGCGGCCCGTCAATTGCGATGCGTCACGTAGTTTTCGGCGCTCGACTCGCCCATCATTAAATATAAATATTTTATATTATTATTATTATTAATTTATACATAAATATAAATAACCCCGTTAGTACTTGTTATATATTACATGGATTTGCAGCAAATTTCCACATTTCGCCACCCTAACACATACCTCCCAACTGTCAACAAACTCCCAACAAAGTGTCTTACTTAATTGGCTTTTGGCAGAGAGACCAGAACAGCCACAGCAGATAAGATACTTTGTAACAATTTCCAGATAAGCCAATAAGTAATTCCAACAATATAAGATAACAGGTCCCTTGGGAAAAGTTAAGCTGGCCATAGACATAAAGACTTTTGAAAGATCCAATTGTTATCGTGAGACCACGATTGTCTCAAAACGATCGTTTAAATGCCTGATGTGTCCATCAACTAAAAAGACCATTTCAGGCGATATTGCAGCAAAACTGAAGGATCGCAGTCTGCTTGGCCCTGCAAACATAGTTAGATTGTATGGGACCGATAAAGATTTTCTAACCTGGCCGATCAATCACCAGACCGATGTCGGACGAAAAATCGTAAGATGAACGATCGTTTGTATCCCACTAACCGCACAATAATTTGACAGATTGGTCGGACTTCCCTAAGATCGGTCGTTCGGCAGGGAAACATTGTTGCGTCTATGGGGAGCTTAAGATTCACAGCTTAAAGGGCAATTCACCTTCATTAGCAAAACTGTAATAGCTGGAAAAAAAAAAAACACAAAAGTATGTTCAAACTTTCATAACCTGCCAAATTTTGTAAAATGAACATGGTAATTAGGGGGTGTGGCCACAACAGTGGGTGTGGTCTAAAAATGTCACCACGCTACACGCAACACAATTTTTTGTCCCTCTTTTTATTTCCAAAATGTTGGGATGTCTGCTAACAGCCTCATTAGAACTAAATACCTTTCCAGAGGACAGCCTGTGGAAGGTGAGCTCTAATCAGTACCTGGTTTGCCTGTTCTTTCCAGAATACTCCAGGACCTGGCTACCATAGCCTTTAAACAAAGAACCTATTCTCTGTTGATGCATACCCTTCCCAGTGCCTACCTGTCCCACTAAAGAAAACTTAAAGGGAAAACACACATTTTCCCAAGTTGTTTTGGTCACTCTACCACAATATATATATAATTCGATCGTATCGAATAGATTGAATAAAAATCCATTTGATCCATTCAATGGTCGAATTACCTTTAAATTTTTATTTGATGGCCTGCTTCGCTAGATTAGAAGTTGGGGTGGGGGGATTGCAGCATCAGGGCTGGCCAGTGAAATGCCCCTGGCGAAAACATTCAAGACGTGAAAATTTGTCACTAATCCATGCCTGGTGAATATATTCACCCATCACTAATGAAGAGCTGTTGGGGGTGGGGGACACAAGGGGCTGAACGAGGGGAAGGAAGTTTGCCTGGTTCACCTCAACCTTTGCAGCCTAGGCATGTACCTCTTCTACTTACCCCTACTTTGTCCTTGATCAAGAGCTTAACAGGCCAAGTGTGAATGAAACAGGTCAAACATCAGAATAGGCAGCAATACAACCAACACAGTTCTCCTTTTATAGGTCTATAAACATAGTAAGGGGGTGAGGGATAGAAACAAGAGAAAAGTCTTGGAAGGGTTGATATTGTATACATATGGCTCCTTTAAATAATGTTTTAAAAATACCGTTGAGTATAGGGAAGAGTATAAAGGCCTAACCTGCTCGTTTGAAGTTTTATCTTGCAATAGAAAAGCAAAGCAGACATTTCAGTAGGTTAAGTTTTGACTTTATAAGCGATGCCCTTCATTTATCAGTATAACTCATTGTATTACACTAATATATTGGATTTTTTTCAAACAATAAATACTGAGCTCATCACTCCTGGCTAAAATAACCAGTGGGGTGACTGAGCAGAAACTGTGTTCGAGCACTAATATATAATTTAAATGCTAGTAAAATAAGACAGTACATTGTTTGCTGTCAGATTAAGTTAAAATAATAGGACACAACTAAATGGAAGGTACTAACATATTAATATTTTATGGCAAGAAGCATGTGTAAAAGCAAGCATTTATCCACTGATGTAACTTGAGATTAAATCTAAGCATATTCTGAAAGTAGTTCTCAAAATACGCACTGCAAAGCATAGAACCAAAACTCTACGATGTTAAACTGTAACTTTCAGCTACTGATGAATACATCTCTAAATACCCCACAGAAATGGACAGAGAGAGGTGGAATTTTACTGTGTTGAGCTTTAACTTCACACTTTCATTTGGTTGATCAAAAAACAGCAGATTAATAATACAGTGCAGTGAAAATATTCATCAGGTACACATGAAATTCAGCTTTTTGCCAACAGGAAAATGCTGCATAATTGTTTGGCGATAATAAGAGCGGTGACAAAATGCTCATAGAGCCCAATGTATTCTGTGCAGGAAAAGTCACCGTGAAAAATAAAAAGTTGCAGTGGGATAAGTTGGCCCTCAAAAAAATGGCCATAGACTCCAATGAATTTGGAGCAAAAAAAGTTGCTGCAGAAAAAAGTTACCCTGAAAAAACACCTATAAGTTTAAATGTTTTTCCAATGGTTTTGCAAATTTTCAGCAAAACATAGTGTAAATGGTTACATAGTTAATTTGAGTTGAAAAAAAGACATTATTCCTTGTGGTTCAAACCATCCAAATGAAACCCAGTCCACCTACATTTACACACACTCACACTGACCCCTCCATACACTCACATAAACTATATACTGTACACCAATATCTATACTAACTGTAGATTTTTAGTATCATAATAGCCTTTCCCAACAAATCATCCAAACCCCTCTTAAAGGCATTAACAGAATCAGCCATCACACCAACATCCGGCAGTGCATTCCATAACCTCACACCTCTGGTGTGATGATCCTTTTTATAAGGTCCCCCTCTAACTGTCTGTAATGTCCTCTAATATACAGACTGTACATATACATGTAAAGAGCAATCATGTCCCCTTGCAAGCTTCTTTTTCCCCCAGACAACATCTCCCATCCCAAGTTTCAGCCCAACAGTCCTAAAATTACCAGTAACCTTCTGTGTGGCACAGTATCAAATTCTTTAGAAAAGTCTAAGTAGATCACATCCACTGCCATCCAAGAGTCAAGGTCCCTGCTCAACGCCTCATAAAAGGCAATTAAATTAAAACAGGACAGATTTTGTAATTAGTTATTTGCTCAATCACTAATCTGCTCCTATTCTACAAGTATGGGATATGGTATAGGGAAATCTATTAAGGAAAGGACATCTCCCATAGTCTCCATTATAATCAAATAATACAGATTTTTTTAAATGTCCCTTTTCTCTGTAATAAAAACAGTACAGTGTACTTGATCCCAGCAAAGATAAAATTAATTCTTACTGGAAGCAAAATAATCCTGTTGGGTATAATTCAAATTTAGATTTTTTTAGTAGATTTAAGGCAGGGAAATCCAAATTACAGAAAGACCCCTTATCTGGAAAACCTAGGTCCTGAAAATAATGGATAATAGCTCCCATACCTGTATCAGCATTGTCAAATAAGAGACAAACCGGCCAAAGATTATGAAGCGAAAGCCACAGATTTCCAAAGCAAATTATAGAGAATTGAACAATCCCTCATAATTATCAGTATTGTATTAAAGCAGGGTCAAATGATAAAGTGTTATTTTAACCTTCTTAGCTCATTAACTGTATGATCCATGTCCATTCTGTGTATAGCATAGAGGATATTGCAGGACAAATATAGAAGGTATTACCGTCAAAGGTTACAAGAATCCTTAGAAACGAGACAATCGATGTGATGATCGCACAGAAACATCACAGATACGTTGTTGTGGTAACACAGTGATTAATGCTAATATGCTAATATGATCAGAGATGATTGGAAACGAATATCAATAATGCATATCCACCCACATCTTGTAGCAAGCACGGCAGTAATCACAGCTAATGAAATGGGATGGAGGAATGGAAGGGATATAAAAAGAAAACAGTGTCTGTAGCAAAAGATGTGGTCCAACATCTGCTGCTTGACATACTGAATATGAAATGAGCAACTTGCAGTGACAAACAGTAGTGGTAAGATTAACCGTATGGCTATAGGATTAAACAAATATGGGATTGACTGCAAAATTAGATCAAATCTGTTTTACAAAATCTGAATTGAAATATGTGAAACCTAGCATGTCAGCTCCTTTACTATTATACCGGTAACTTTACATAGTGGTCCTTCTAAAAGTGGAATGAGTGGAGCTGCCGATGAGTGAAGATGGAAAGATCTTGCAGGGAAGAACATGGAGAAAAGGGTCATGCCAATGTTGGTAGAAGATCAGCAAGGTGCAACATAAAAAGTGTAAGGCTGTGTTTATGCCATAGTATTCTACTAAATAAATCTTCACTGATTTTTACAATTCTAGTCTAGAGGGCTCTGTTGTGCATCAAGGGCCCCAAGTACACTGATGAGTTTACCTTAAAATGGTGGTTCACCTTCAGTTTTACTTTTAGGGGCTGATTTATATATACTCTAACATTGGGGTCCCTCAGAGACCTGCCAATCTTCCCGCCCAAGTGGATTTTTCCAAAAGATAAAACACTTGCACCTAAAACTTGCAGAATAGCCTAATAATAGAGCCTGAAGGCTTAAAAATTCATAAATCATCCCCTAAAGGTGGTGGCAGATGGGTAGATTGGTCGCCCAGTGACAAATCTCCCCTACTTCGGGCGACTAATGTCCCCAAATGCCTTCCCGCTGACAAAAGTACGAATCACCGGCGAGATGGCATGCATTTCCAAAGTCGCGAGAAGTTGCATTACAAGGACATTTTTGGTGACTTCAGAAATCTGAAGCGGTTCATATTCCATCCTGACGGTGATTCGAGGAGATTAGTAGCCTGAAGTAGGGAGCAACTAATCTCCCCATCTGCCACTACCCTTAGTATGTTATATAATGTCCTATTCCTAGCAACTTTTTGTCGAGATGGCATACTTTTCTGAAGTCGCCAGAAGTTGCCTCACAGTGAATTTTTTGGTGACTTCAGAAATCCGTAGCGATTCATATGTAATCCCGCCAGCGATTCGGGGAGAATAGTAGACTAAGTAGGGAGCACCTAATCTCCCCATATGCCACTACACTTACGGGCAGATTTACTACTGGTCGAATTAAAAAAAAAATTGAAATTCGACCATGTGAAGTAAAATCCTTCGATTTCGATCGATAGAAATAATTCGATCGATCGATTAATCGTTCGAATTGATCGATTTGAACGATTTGATCGATCAAATTTTTTTTTTTCGATCAAAAATAATGATCCCCAATTCAGCAGCTTGGATCTGGTGAACTAGGTGGTTGAATAAATTTTAAAGGGGAAGTACTTCGACCATCGAATAGTCGAATATTCGAATAAAATTAAATTTGAATATTCGAATTATTTGAATTAGAATATTTGATGGTCTAATTTGCCTAATTTACATATTCGAAGATTCAAATTTGAATTTTTTACACGAATTTTGTGAATCTGCCCCTTAGTATGTTATATGATGTCCTATTCTTAACAATCAGTTGATCCTCATTATTTATTTCCTACAGTCGTTAAATTATTTGCCTTCTACATCTGCCTCTTTCCAGTGCTCAAATGGGGGTCACTGACCCTGAAAGACAACACACTATTGCTCTGAAAAGCTACAGTATTATTGTTGCTTTTTATTCTTTATCTTCCTATTCAGTCCTTCAGCTATTTATATTCCAGTCTCTGGTTGCTAGGATAAAATGGACCTTACCCACCAGATAGCTGTTAAATACAAAACTGTGCCTGAGCAAAACTAATTGAAAAACATAAAAAAATTAAGACCAATTGCAAATTGTTTCAAAATATCAATGTCTACATCATCATACTAAAAGTTCATTTAAAACCAAACTACCCCTTTAACTCAAATTTTCGAATAATACTGCATTTTAAAGGGTAAGTAAAAGGTAGGATCACTGGGTAGTGCAAATAAATGTTGTCCCTTACTAGTGCCTCCACTTTATTCTTCCAAAAATGCACTGGATCTTTTTCTCAGCACCATACCACCATGCATTTCCAATGCCGATAAGAACAGTATCCCAGGCTGATGTATTTTTGGAAGAAGATTGGTGCTGGCCAGGGTTCTGAAGTAAGCAACTAGAATCACTGTGGGGATGTCTAATAACTTAGTTCCCCCTTTCCTTGTCCTTAAACAATGAAAACATTTGGCAGTATGGAGTCAGTAATTATGGTTATGCATTTGTAGCCTTACAGAGCACCTAAAGGCAAACAGAAAAAAAACTCTAAAAAAGAAAAAATGAACACCAGTTAAAAAGTTACTTAGAACTAAACATTCTATACCATACTAAAACCTAAAGGTGAACCACCCCTTTAAACAGACTTCTTACAATAGATATAGTAATTTTCCAATTAGGGTGCCTTGTAATAATAATGATGATAATATGTTTATTGTTCAATCAAGCCTTTCTAAGTTGGCTAAAAATTAACAGTCCCAATCCCAGAGCTGTAAAAAGAAAATGGGAAATCCTGGGAGCAGACGGCCTGGAAATCATTCATTCCATAATCTAATAAATACAACAGGCGGCCGTTCTCTAATGGACTGAAACCTGATTGATTCACAGGACAAATTATTGGCAGATTAAGTGCTTATTAGTTTCACAAAGAAAGAAATGATCCAAAATGATCGTAAGTGGCTATGAATATAAAGTGAACAATAGGTTTCCACTGAATATGTTACATATAATCGCTGGCATGATTTGGTACCAGGTCATTAACGATGGACCAGCAATTTGCAGTGATTTAATTAATCTGAAAGGCAAAGACAAACATATAACTACACCAATAATGTAAGTGATTTCATCCACAATGACCAAGAACTCAGATCAGTTAAAGATAATAAAATGAATCAGATAACCAAACCATCAGTCCAAGAATGTCCCCATTACTCTTCTCTTATCATATGTCATCTTCAGTTCTTCGTCCAAACCCAGTATTTGAGTTAACCATTACTAGCATTCACCATTGTATTCTAGCTCAGTCCACTGTTTGAAAGGGTAACATAAACCTGCAAAAAAATTAAAGCCAATGAATAGGGCTTGGGCATTTTTTTTGTCATTAAAAACCAATATGAACCTTGCAGAGCGGTGACACTGAAAGTACTTTAATTTTGCAGTAATCCCTAGTCTAATTGTGGGAGGAGGAGAGAGTGGATACTTTAAAGGAGAAGGAAAGCTACCATGGCAGTTTGTTGCCAATAGATTACCCAAAATAGTGCAAGCTGTTTTGAAGGAGTAAACAGTTCTAGACACTGTCTATGTTTGTTTAGGATAGCAGTTGCCTTATTAGCATACTGTGACATCACTTCCTGCCTGAGTATCTCCCTACAGTAGTGAGGGGAAGAGGGAGGGGTAGAGGAGCAAACTGAGCATGCTCAAGCCCTAGCCCTGGAGGTTTAAACTGAAAACAGGAAGTCTGATATAGAAGCCCAAGTGTACACAATAGAAGGATAGAAAAGTGTTGTTTCTTTTGACAGAGGACAGCATTGTAATATCAGTGTGTAGGCAGCAAAAAAAAAAAAAAACTTTGGAGGGATTCTGGCACTTTACAATTCTGTACCGGAGAACTTCCGCACACCCTTAATAGTAGAGAAACAGATCTCCTGGTGCCCGGTGCCTGGAGGATGCGGCACCCTCCCAAATCCACAGGAACAAGAAAAATACACCGGCACACAGGAATGGATAAGCAGGGGAAACCCTTGCCAAACTTTTTACTGCAGAGTGCAACGTTTCGGAGGTCACGCCCCCTTTGTCAAGCATGTGAATCAAGGTGCAGACATTACATTTAAGATAAGACCAATTAAGTTCAATTGGAAACATGTGTGTAAGATAAATTGTGATAAAAAATTATTACATTATAAATTAATAAATTTAAATGACATCTTACTGACAAAGTGTTAAATAGATACAAAGTTGCTAAAAAGTTCCCATACAAAAGTCACTGTGTTACAGATTGTTGTGTTACAAAAATGTATCAATTATTTAAAAGAAACACGTGTTGTAGATAACAGTTCGTAAAGAGCAAGTGCTTGTGTCGGTGTAGTGTTACAGTACTCAAGATCTCCTTATGGATTACTGTCAAGTTACCTACAAAATAAAAATACATAAATATGCACAAATTAAAAAAAAAATTTTCCAACCAATAAAGGTAAAAGTAGTAATGTGTAACTTGACAGTAATCCATAAGGAGATCTTGAGTACTGTAACACTACACCGACACAAGCACTTGCTCTTTACGAACTGTTATCTACAACACGTGTTTCTTTTAAATAATTGATACATTTTTGTAACACAACAATCTGTAACACAGTGACTTTTGTATGGGAACTTTTTAGCAACTTTGTATCTATTTAACACTTTGTCAGTAAGATGTCATTTAAATTTATTAATTTATAATGTAATAATTTTTTATCACAATTTATCTTACACACATGTTTCCAATTGAACTTAATTGGTCTTATCTTAAATGTAATGTCTGCACCTTGATTCACATGCTTGACAAAGGGGGCGTGACCTCCGAAACGTTGCACTCTGCAGTAAAAAGTTTGGCAAGGGTTTCCCCTGCTTATCCATTCCTGTGTGCCGGTGTATTTTTCTTGTTACTTTACAATTCTGGACTGGTACTTGTAACCCATCACTTGCCCATCCAGTCGCATCTCCCACTCCCTGGCCACTTGCATTGGAAAAGGAAAGAGAATGGAATAGCAGACCTGCCCATGGCCGCAGGGTATTTTTGCAATTTCTATCTACTTTTATTTTTCTAGTCATCAAAATACTATCAAGTTTTACACTGCTAATACAATGAAATTGCAACAACGCTGCCATCTGCTGGCCAGTTCTGCTAACTAGTTCTGCTAACTGACAGTCAGGAGGAAACTCTTGAAGAAAAACTAGAAAGCCTTCTGATGTTGCTCTGTTTATATTATTTGAGCCTTTTCTTCTCTCAGCAGAGTAACCTTGGTAGACTTTTATCTCATTCAAAACTGTCTAGATTTTTGTTTATTTTTCCTTTAAGTTGGGATAATAAAATCTCCTGCAAAGTGATTATTAACAGGACCTGTTTCACAGATTATACTTGGATATATTAAAGATTTGCTGATATACAATTCTGTGTTTTGTTCTTGATTATTTTACCAGGAGAAACTGAAACATATCATAGGATTCCTTGGCGTTGTCTTTGAAACTTAAAATAGTTTTAATATAACCTACTGCACTTAATTGGAAAACCCCTTACAAATTTGTTCTGCATTAATTGTTTCATTTGTAACTTTTTTTTTGTTGTTTTCTTATTTTGGTATATTTAATGCTTTTCCAAAGATGCCTGCATGCACCGCCAAACCTTCAATTGCTTCCCAGAGTTTTGGAAATTGAAAGCATTTCTTTGTACCATTAGGCTGATGTCAGTTATGAAATTGTCGCACTCCAAGTTGTCAGTAGCAAAATAGAAATTGGTATCCCGGGGTAAATGAAACAAATACAACTGATGTTTTTGTTATACCCAGCGAAGGATGAAAAAAGAAAGAAAATGGCAAAGAAAAGAATGCAAATGGTTGTAAACAGAAGTAGAATAAACAGTCACTTAAGTTAAAATGGTTTATATAAAGGGTCCTCATTTGTAAAGTGCACTCTTCCAAACTGGTGCTTCACAGTCCCCTAGGGAAGACATAGGGGAGACAATACTATTGAGACTTTCATGATGATATGAATTTTTTTTTGTAAAGTTTTCATTTGTATGTGTAACTGTGTAGAAAGGTTTTATGGGTAGGGGCTGGGTGAACATTGAATAATTTAAATGCTTCCTTTTTTATTCTTTGAAGATGATACTAGTTTGCAACGGATGTCATGCCTACTGTTTTAGGAGTCAGCCTTTCTCCTTTAACCCCATTATTGAGATATAATTCACTTAGGAGGTCATGGTCTGACATTAGTGGTCAGGTCTGGACTGATAATCAAAATAGGCCCTGGTATTTCATGTACACAGAGGCCCAATCAGCCCACGCATAGGCCCAAACAGCCACCACCAGCCCACTAAATACTGACTTTCTATGACACCTTATAGCAGCCCCTCTGGCATTTGCCAGAACCCATAGTTTGCCAGTCTGGGCCTGTTAGTGTTGGGAAGGTCTACAAAACTTCAACCTGCACCTGAACTGCACTCGTGTGCCCTTATAAATGGAGGCTACTGGAGCAAAAAGCCAACGCAGCAAGGTCACGCAGATTGTTTGTGGTAGTCAGCCCGACCTGCAGGTAAACAAGTGCAGTCCTGGCCCACACATCTCTATCTTACATCACTGGTGGTGACATTGAACATGACCATCAAATCCCTCCACAGGTCTTCTCCTACCCTTTCTTTTCCTTCTGTCAAAATGTTGGGATGCCGTATCCCTATAATACAACAACCGGTATTAAGTTTTGGATGGATTAGTGAGTAAGGGTGGTAGCAGATCAGCCAATACCAAGCAGGCACCCCAAAATCATTCTCCAAATTGCTCTCTACTCTGCAACAGTAGGCCACTCTACTACACCTTTACTTAACCTTTAGGTACTGCCAAGAGTGTCTTAATAGTCAACATACCTTACTGGCCACTAGAAGGGGATCACCAGATTGCAGCTGGTTTTTCTTAAATTTTTTTGTGGGTGGTTGCCTAAAACTCTAACCTATACTTAAGCTTGCGTTAAAGGGATCCTGTCATGGGAAAAACAATTTTTTTCTCAAAATGCATCAGTTAATAGTGCTGTTCCAGAAGAATTCTGCACTGAAATCCATTTCTCAAAAGAGCAAACAGATTTTTTTATATTTCATTTTGAAAACTGACATGGGGCTAGACATATTGTCAATTTCCCAGCTGCCCCTGGTCATGTGACTTGTGCTCTGATAAACTTCAATTACTCTTTACTGCTTTACTGCAAGTTGGAGTGATATCACCCCTCCCTTTCCCCCACCCAGCAGAACATTGAGAAGGTGACCAGATAACAGCTCCCTAACACAACCTGGTAGATTTAAGAACAACATAGTAAAACCCATGTCCCACTGTGTACTATTCAGTTACATTGACAATCAAAAACAACAGCCTGCCAGAAAGCAGTTCCCTCCTAAAGTGCTGGCACAAGTCACATGACCGGGGCAGCTGGGAAATTGACAAAATGGCTAGCCCCATGTCAGATTTCAAAACTAAATCTGTTTGCTCTTTTGAGAAATGGATTTCAGTGCAGAAGTCTACTGGAGCAGCACTATTAACTGATGCGTTTAAAAAAAAAAAAACATGTTTTCCCATGACAGTTTCCCTTTAAGTATAGGATAGAGTTTTACAAGTAATTTGTACAGTATACTGCACTGTCCATTTTTAGTGGTACATGAGTACAAATAAGTTCTTCTTCCTTAGTGTTCCCATCTAACAGCATCAAACTTTCTGCTTCCTAGAGCCCGCAAGGTTATCCTTTATAGAGTTATCTTCGAATAAGGGACACAGAATCAGCCTGATGAAGGAAAAACAGAAAGATTATATCATATTTCTCCCTGGATGAGCAATTGTATAACGAGGACTGAGACCACAGTGACACATTGTTGGTAAGTAAACCCTTGTTCCCACTATGTCCAACACTGAATGACTCTTCAAAAATGATTTATGAGCACAGTGAACCTTTTATGGAAAACCACAGAAACATTGTAGAAGTACCTGAAGTACATTCATCAGTCAAAATGAATTATATGCAGGATGAACTAAGAACAACTTCAGAACTACAGATGAAGCAAGTTTAACTAAAGGCATCTCGGCAACAGTATTGCCCCCCATCGTGTGTTCCAGAAGCCTTTGCAATATTGTCTCCTCCATCTGTAACTGGTTGGTTGGAAGATGCCCTTTTATAAAAGTGTCAAGCATAATTGCTCTCTAAATTATTAGTAAGAACTACATCTATCAAAGAGATTCGCTTTGAAGAGAAAAACACCACATCAATAAATGAAAGAGCACCTTACTGGAAATGCTTTGTTTTATTTTCCAAAAAAACGAGCTTAGTATTTTCTGAAAACAGAGCATTTATCGAGTCCTCTCTAAAAAAAAAAAAAAAAAAAAACCCATAATTTATGTCAAATTTCACATTAAAGTGATGTTCCAAAAATATATCAGCTAAAGATGAGCATTTCAGACAGGGTGATATACAGCCCATTATCCACAATGGTTACAGAAAACTAGACCATAATAGCATTCAGCGTTCTCTCTCCCTCCTGAACCCTAAATATTTAATATAAGCTATCTGGCATGATTTGTATCATGTTGGTTCCACAATTTACACATTTGTTCTGTGGCTAAAAAGATAGTTTTAATATATATATATATATATATATATATATATATATATATATATAT